>ML786633.1:139505-157275 GCA_009831015.1 Picea engelmannii
GTAAGTACATCATCCTTTTTCTCTTGTCCATTCAATACTTTAGAACTAGGGAAAGAGTAGTATTCTGTCACGGTTTGTTCCAGATCCGGGTGGATCTGTGGAGATTGGTCTGTGTCCGCACTCACGAATTTATCCTTGAACACACATGTCATAGGGATTAAAAGAGATTACACCCCTAGGGATATTATGGATCGAACTCTTACATACAATACTCCATTTACCAAAAATATTCAAGGCACTAATATGGAATTTTAATTGGAGAAATAAATTTATTTCATTGGGTAATGTGATTTTACGAAATTTTCAAATTGTTTGAAGTACAATACATTCTACATGTATTACCTTCTTGGATTCTCTAGGGCATCCTCTATTGTCTAAGGATTTTTTTTTGCATAAATCTAATGCTACATCCATTAGGGCTGCATAAAACATCTTTCTTTCACTCATTACTCACTTACCAACTGCCAAAATTGCTTGTAAACTTGTACTTTTGTTCAGTTGCTCATTATCTATCATCTTGATAGTTTACTTGTGGATTTTTGGGGTCATAATTTGATGTTGTAGAAAAACTTTTATACATCCATAAGGTTGTTGTTATAAAATTTTGAAAACATCTCTTTGCAACCCTAAATTTCCATCAAAGGTTGTTCTTGAGTGTTGGATAATTTCTTACTTGTTTAGTGCCTCATTGTGCAATAAGTTTTTGATGATTTTGATGGTTAATTGTTATCTCGGTGAAATCCCCCTAGGGTCACTTGGGATTCCCCCCTTGTGTAGGATTTTTCCTTCACTAAAGCGAGGTGTGGGTTTCTCTAAGTGGGTAAAGAAGAGGACTTCCACGAAACACATCATGTTGAAGAGCCACTTGAAGTTTCCTTGAATTCTATTCTTGCTACACTCAAAGACAAGGATATGGTCAATTTCAGTCATGAATATGAGCCATAATATACATATGATAGTCCCATTCAGAGATGGATTGATCAGTATTGTGGATGTTCTTTCCAGCAGGATTTCCTCCCTCTCACCCATCTTCATGAGTTTCATTTCATCACTAATTATATGTCTATTTATTCTCATGAGAATTATGTACTTGATGTATCTTTGTTGTATTACATAATTAAGAAGTGGTGGAGATGATTTGATGAGACGATCTATTGTTTTCACTGTTTGGATGACTTCACCTAACATTTCAGGACCTAATCTTTAGGGCCCCAGGGTCCTAGGTAAGTAGGTAGGTCATTTTTATTTCCTAAATTTTGCATATTGATTTCTCATTATAGTTTATATGCATTTAATATTTAATTTTTCTCTAATTTCTTATTGATTTTATGGTTAGTTTAGAATTTTTTGAAAAAATGCTAAAATTGCATTTTCTAGATTAGTTTGATTTTTGGTTTTGATGTATATGGATGAAGGGTGATAGAAACACCCTAGATTTTACAATGTTTTGTTTTAGTGTAGGCATAGGTCCATCGGGAGATGTTGCAATTCTCATCCACTCTACGACGAGCACATGTCCCCAAGTATGAGTCAGATGTTATCCCCATTTTGTGTGATAACTAATGGGATGTTGTATTGAGGCCCTCAAGTTGCAAACATGTAGTATCGAGAGACAGTTTGACCACCACCACAACTCAAGGTTGATCATGAGTGTATCCACCACATCAACTGGCCTCTGGAAGACATTGGTTCTTGATCCATGAGGTACAATTCAAGTATTATGGTGAGTTTCATTTCAATATTTAAGGCATTTGAGTTTGTTACATCTAGTACTGCATTTGATTATGTGACATTTTCTTGGACATTAGGCTCTTTTCCCTATTTCACCTTGGTGGTTGACATTTATCCCTAGTAAGTGGGTCACCCTTAGGGATAGGTATGCTAATGGGAGGTCCTTTTGATGAGTCTTTGTGCCATTCTTGACCATACTTGTCACTTTCCACACTTCATCCCCTCATGTCCTCACCTTTTGGATTTTTTCGGGTGTACTGACCAAAGAAGGGGTTGTCCCTCACTTCATGTGAAGAAGGGCTTGAAGGCACAAAGGCTTGTGGATGGAACAAGATAAATGAATGATTATGAAACTTTCATATGCTTGCCCAAAGAGGTCTTGAGAGTAATGAAAATATTCTCCTAAAAAATCAAAGACCTTCAAAAGAAAATTAATATTATATAAATGTCCCCACTTGTTGAGGTGTGTACACTTATGCGGTGTCCGATTATTTCATTGCATATGAAACTCTATGTACCTCTAGCTTCAAGTGGACATTTCATACTTCCCACCAAGATAATCGATTCACCAATAGGGATTACCCAATATTTTGGATTATTAATTAATTAATATCAATGAATGGGCTTGGAAAAAGGATGCATTGAAAATGAAGGTGCAACACACCCTCTACAAAGGCACCCATAATTGAGACACTAAAACCCCTTGTATGTCACGAAACCCATGCCCAAATTTAGTTTCCTTCATCCATGACACCTCACCCACGTTACTTAGAAGTAGGTCTCCTTGGGAAAAACTTTTAAACTTGAGGGATAACTCACCCAATAGGTCATTTTCTCAACCCTCCCATACTCAAACTCAGTAAATTGCATAGGGTCTTTGAGCATTAGTTTATTTTGATGAGGTGGTTTGGATGTACTTGCTTGAATGGATCTTTTATTGATTTGACTTACTCACCATGATGCTTTGACTTGATATCCTTGTAGGGAATATCCATTTGTCTTTGCAGGACCCAGCTGGTGGACAGATTTGGAGGAACAAGCTTAGCTTGGGCTTCCATGGGGCTTGAAGCCCACAGGTTGGATACTATGGCCCACACACTAAACAACAATGAAATCCTTTGGAGGCCATAGGGACACCTTGGAGGAACTCACCTTTTCCCCTACTATCCCAATAGTTTTCCTTTGGATGCCAAAATGTCACATTTGAAGAGCTTGACATCTTATGGGGCTAGGGTTTGGGGTGGTGTGACTGGTTGAATTGACACTTGGAACATTTGATGGATGAAGGCATGGATTTAAGGAAGAAACCCTATCACATGGGAGGGATGCCCTAGAAGGCCCAACGACTTCCATCCTCAACTCCAACGACTTGCAAAAGGTGCCAAAATGTCACCCTAGAAGAGGGACGACATCACATTAGGGTTTTCTTAGGTGCATTTTAAAGTTAAATTTGAATTTTATAATGGAAAGGGGAAAATTAAGTGTTGGTGACCCCTTAATTTGTGGTTTACCCTAAAATTAAGTGTACAAATACTTTTAGTAGGATTTCTATAAATAGAGATCACGTCTATTTCATTTTATCAGAACTCTCCCATCTTGGAGAGGATTCTTGGCTGAAATTTTCGCCCTCTTTGGGAAATTTGGATCTCTATCTCTTGTGAAAATGTATTTTGGTGAATTTTACTTGTATATTGTGGATCCTAAGGTGGTGCGCACCTCTTGGAGGATTACTCTCTTGCTTATGGATGGATATGGTTTGGTAAACTAGGGTGTGATCTTGCATCTTGTGGAATTGGTAAGGAAATTTCTGAATTAATTGGTGTTTTCTTCTTGTTCCATGATTTTCTTGTTTGAAACCCTAGGAGGAGTATAATTGCATACACCCTCCTCTAAAATTCATCCCATTTCTAGTTGACAAGTCATTTTTTCAAAGGTTGCTAGGAGAAGTACAAGGGTGTACACCCTCCTAGATTTACCTTAGTTTGATCTGTATTCCCTAGGGAGTAAAATAACTTACACCCATAGGGATATTGTGTATCTAACTCTTACATCAAAGACTCCATTTACCCAATATATTAGAGACACTAATCTGAAATTTTCATTGGAGAAATAAATTGCTTGCATTGGGTAATGTGATTTTATGATTTTTTCAAATAGTTTGAAGTGAAATACATTCTACATGCTATTAGCTTCCTAGAGCCTCTAGGGCATCCTCTTTTGGATATGGATTTTTTTTTGTCATTAATCTAATGCTACAGACATTAGGGATGCATAAAACATCTTTCTTTCACTCATTACTCACTTACCAACTGCCAAAATTGCTTGTAAACTTGTACTTTTCTTCAACTTCTCATTGTCTATCATCTTGACAGTTTACTTGTGGATTTTTGGGGTTTGAATTTGCTTATGTAGTAAAAAATTTATACAGCCATAAGATTGTTGTTATAAAATTCTGAAAACATCTCTTTTCAGCCCTAAATTTCCATCAAAGGTTGTGCTTGAGTGTTGAATAATTTATTACATGTTTAGTGTTTCATTGTCCAATACATTTTTCATGATTTTGATGGTTAATTGTGCAGATATTATAAATTTCTTATTTCTGATATAAATATGATATATGCTATAGTTATGGGACATCAAGATTGTCTTGTTGATCCTCCTTAGGTTTTGAAGATTTTGTTGCAACATATTGTCTTATTTTGGTGTTCTAACGTTGTTTTGCAGGGGTACAACCTTGGAAATCATCTCCCACCTTCCAAGACCTCTTTTAAGAGTCACAAAGACTCTCCTAACTTTGACTATAGGGGTTTTATTCTCATTTCCTCATTATCCCGTTGCAATCCCCATAGGGTCACCCGAGATTCCCCCCTTGTGTAGGATTTTTCCTTCACTAAACCAAGGGGAGGGTTTATCTAAGGTGATAGTGGGCAGAATCTCCCATTGTTATCACCATCCCATGTATTGGGTTGGGATTTTCCCAAATGATATTTTGTGTGATAACAATCCTCATTATCAACAACTCAACGCAAATTTCTTTGATACCACATGGTAGCATCCCTAGCCCCAAGTTGGGCAGCGCCACATGAAATTTCCAACTTTGATACCATTTAATTAAATTATCATGCTTTGTATATGAAAGAAATTATGCATACTAACAATAAATATATACATGCATCATATACAACATTACTCAATTATACACACATTGATAAATAAAACACACAAGAAGACACTTATCTTTTGTAAATAATCATCGACTGCATGTAGACCTCAGACATTCCTCCCAACCTTAGACTCAATTGCTCATGAAATCTCAGGAACAGGTCACCCCCAAGCTAGGGATAAAACTCCACCAAGAAAAAGGAATCCTAAGCCAAGATAATGTATGTCAACAATAGAAATACACATACTCAGGTGCTAACTTTGGAAAACAACCTACAACCTCTCATTCCCCACATGCATGTCCCAACCTAGGAAGTGTTCCCCTTCTATGCTCAACAGTCCTTTGGATGCCCTCCTTCCCTTATGGGGCTTCAACAACAAGATGGATAGGAAGTCTCAAAGCCTTGTAGCTGGATATTTCCATCTTGGAAAAATAATTCCCAACAGTTCTCTCACCTGGAGAGAAATGTTTATGGGCCTGACAACCCACTTCTTCAAACCAATTCCACAGGCCTAACAACCTACTTCTTCAACCCAAACCCCCAAGTATTTAATGGGTATAATAAGCTCAAAAAATATCAGGTATCAATACGGCTATGGATGGAAATCATTGAGCGAATGGGTTGTAAGAATGGAAATACTGATGGAAAACACACCATTTCCCCACAATATATTTCCATGATAATAACTTGACACTCATCACCTTATGAACTAACTTGGCTCCACTTGGTGACTCGTTCCCATCCTTTATGAAATTAGGATAATTATATATCCCATAAATTAGACTTTCAGAAATATTATCAAAATATTCTCTTAGCTTAAGCCCCTTGGGCTTATCCCCACTTCCTAGACCCTTAGCCCCATTTCACTTCTAGTGGAGTTTATCCCCCCATACTCTTTAGTCTTGTTGGTCTACAACATTGATGCATTTTTGTTAATATCTGAGTGTGGTTTGTTGTATTACTGAGAGGGGGGGTGAATCAATAATGAGCAATTTATATCACTTATTAATCCTTTTAACCACAATGTATATTCCTTTAAATTATTCAACAATGTTCATTAGTTCATCATTAATATTTTATTGCATCATATAACATTAACATCCATCAATTCTTAATAAACAATAATAGACACATCCACACAATGCACATTACACCAGTATTTTACATGGAAACCCAATGTGGGAGAAAAATGTAGAATTATTTTCTTATATGTCTTTAAGAATTACATTCAAGGAAGCACCAACTTCCAATTCTCCAGCTCCAACTGGAAGGAGGCTCCAACCCCCTAGTTTCTTAGGATACAACCTGAGGGAATCTCCAACTCCCCAATTCTCTAGCTACAACCCCCTATGTTCTTTGGCTACAACAGGAAGGTGTCTACATCCACCTTTCCTTGCCCCATCCTGTCGCCCTAAAATATAAGTGTCAATTGATGAAACCACTGTCACAATTTCCCATTGAGATATACCATTGTAAACCTATACCAACCCATGCCAACAACCTATAACCAACCTGTGCCACCAACCCATAATAAATCATGTACAAGAAGTCAACATGTACCAACAAATACCAATAAGTATGAAACCAGTGTATGTTGCAGCTCACATATGTACATAACTTGTCTATACTTCAGCCTACATATGTACGTGGCATTTCTATACTGTAGCCTGCTTACACCTTTAGAAAGTTATGGTTCTCACTTTTATGAAACTCATACCCTTTTTTGCCTCTGTTACATCAAATTCCAAATTGCCCCAACCTGTAACAATCAACATGTATTATCAACCATGTACATCAATCACTCATACAACATGTACCATCACAAGTGCATCAACTATGCACATCACAATACCTCATAACCATCACCAAGACCAATATGTGATTTCACTAATATATCAAGATATATATTCCACATTATCCATATACCATGTGTCAACAATACTACTAGTAAGTGTCTTTAAACATGTACCAATCATGTGTCACCAACACTACTAGCAAATGCCTCTAACAATGCACCACACATGTACCAATCATGTATAAACAAGTCAATTTATGACTCATCAATATGTACCAACATCACCATACCATACACCTCATGTACGTGCCAACTCATCAACTATATGTCCCAACATGTAGCTGAACAATATACCAATATAACCAACAAAATTCCTCTATCAATACATCACACAATCCATGATTCAAATACCATAAACCCTTACATCAAACCATGTGCCAAAACCTCAATTTTATGTAGCTTGAAGTGTGTACCAATCATATATCAATACCACTAACAAAATCCTCTCACAATGTACCATATGATATACCAATAACACTCACATATGTACCAACCATGTACTACAACAAATATGCCTCAAACTAACCAACAACTTCACTAACACATCACAACCAAAAACAACTCAACCATGTACCATCAAGGGCCTCCAAGACATACCTTAATCATGTTCCATATCATCCAAGATTCAATATTCAAAAAAATACATGAATGGCATACCTTTACTCATGAGAACCTATAGAATGTTGACCTGGGAACTTGCCTCAGACTTCAGGAACCTGGTACTAACACCCACTCAAATTTTTCATGAGTTTTTCAAGTGTACACTACCACTTCATGTACATCATGCATACTTACACTACCTCTTCTACTGTCAACCCATATATATGCTACCTCTTCTACTGTCAGCCCATATATATGCTACCTCTTCTACTGTCATCCCATGTATGCCTAAAAAACTAGGTTTTTTTTTCCAGTATTTCTACAACTCTGAAACTTTCAGCACCAACCCTCCTTTACTACCTTAGACTTGAATAACTTGATGTATCAATGTGTACCTGTAATAAACCTTTCACAAAATAGATATTCAATAATATTCAAATAGGTAGGGTAGGTGCTAATGGAAGAGCCTTGCTCTCTTATTTATACTTCCATGTAGTTTCCTCAAGGGGTTACCTTCTGACCCACTTAACCTAACTTCCTTCTTCTAGGGATAACCCACTTCTAACCACTTTTCCATTTACAACCAATTTATCCACAAATAGTAATCGCTTCACTTCTATTTGAAACTAACTTTATTATTTAATTAATTTCCTTTGCGACCACTTTGACTTATCCATAAATAGTAAACTCACCACTTCTTGTTGTAACCACTTTATTATTTAAATAATTTCTCTTTGAAACCACTTTGACTACTTCATTATTTAAATAATTTCTCTTTACTGACAACTTTTTCTTGCAACTAACTTTTCTATAATTAGTCAATTCATAACTTATTTTCCCTTAACTAACTTATTGTTGCAACCACTTTATTATTTTATGTATTTATTGGTCAACCACTTTGACTATTCAATCTTCTCATCACAAATACTTTACCATAATTACCAAACTCACAACTTCTTTTTGAAACTAATTTATTTTTAATTATTTTCTTAATGGAACACCTATACCCAATGATTAAGTCCTAATTACCGTCAATTTGACTAGTACACTTCTTCTAGGAGCTTCTAGAATAATTGACTTCTTTGACCTTTTAGGGGCTTCTAGATAACTCATGGGGGATCTCCAACTTCATATGTACATAACTCTCTATCTGTGAGGAGTTATGTGTGTTCCACATATCATTGGAAATGGCATGACATGTACTATCCATCTAGAATAGTCTTACCTGCATATTCATTGATCTTCATGCCTTAATACCTCAAACAATCTTGGGTCCCTTACCCATATGTTTGGGCTACCAGACTTCTCCAAGGGTTGACATCAATCTATAAGTGTTGACATCAATCTAAAATATCACTCTCCAATGGTTGACATCAATGACAACCAACAATCCAAACCAACTGTCCATCAACCTAAGCCAATTGTCTGACAATCTCCCCCTTTGGCATTGATGGAAACACTTAGTCATGATAACATTCACGCTTATACTCCTCATCAATGTTTCTATCTCTCCCCCTTTGACATCAATGGAAAAAGGTATCTCCCTTTGGGGCTGCCCCCCCTGACTGAACTCTCCTTGGGGTTTATGCCCTTGTCTAAATGCCTTTGATATTTCTCTATGTTTCTAAGCCTATGATTAATCTCTCTTCCTTCATATAAATAATATATTACCCTTTTAAAAATGGTATCACTCTGATGCAACACTGAATTCATATCGCTCATGCTTCCCTTGTGACCATTGCTCCCCCTGGAAGTATGCCTTGATGCTCTCTCTCCAAGCATCTAACTCTCTATCCATGCATCTGATGAATCTCTCCTCTTGGAATCATACCTATATTCTTACCTCTTTGTCTGACAACTTCTTTGGATGATCTTTCTACTTATCTACATGCATTTGTTTCCCTCCCTTGACTTCTCTGCAATATGTCATGTAGAAAAATATAAGTCTTCCTATACCTATTTCATTTTGGAGTTATTGTCCATTGGTGATTCCTTTTGTAATCAACTAACATATATGAAAATCATTCAAGAATAAGAATTCAAACATTACTATGTCATTATCATCCATTATGATAATGTTCCTTTATCTCTCAGCCACTCTCTGAACCAATCTATGAACCAATCTTTGAATCAATCTTTGAATCAATATCTGAATCCATGCTCTCATCCATTGTCATATATCTATCAAAACCTGCTAAATGTTCTTACGAATCCATCACTTTCCATACTCTAAAATACGTTTCTCCACAACTATCCATAATTTTGACCATCTGTCACTATACTATCATGAAGTCTTCAATATTGCAACTGATCAATATTTCATACTGTACTTCTTTTAATTGATTGCTCTCAATTTGTCTACTTGAACTCTGCAAGCTGCTCGAAGGACGATTCTCTAAACTATCTCAGCTACTGCATAGAATCTCATTATCTAATATTCATATTACATGTGAGTCTCCAAACCATATGGCTCAGAAAAATACCTTTCCTATGTAGTTATCATTCTCGTTGGTAGACTCAACATCTCTTTGAACTCTGACTTATTTAATTCTATATGTGGATTCATCTTGCACTACAATTCCTGAAAGTAAAATCTCTCAAACTTGTTCTTTATTCATATGATCTTATTTTCTCTCTTGTACTACTGCAAATCTTGTGATCTTTGGTACCTACTCTGTATTATGGTCTTGCTTTGCTGCCGATTCCAAAAATATGGTTCTTGAAACCTTTTCTTCCTTTACTTGTTTTCATTGTCTTTCTCAAACTATGGCAAGTCTTTTAATTTTCAAAGTCTGTTCTTCTTTCACTTGCTCTTCTATAACAACTGTATGTCTTACGATTTCTGGGAACTATTCTCTATTCACTTGATTTTCTTCTTTTTCTTTTCTTTTCCAAATATTGGTGTATCTATTATCTTCTTCTTTCTTCATGGATGACACTGTTACGCTTCTACAATTCTGGGCTATATGCCCATAGTTGTGTCATTTGTAGCATTCAATATTATATGGGACCATATAAGCATTTGTTGCTTGAACATTTATTCCATAATCCATGCAATTTGCAACCTTATGTCCAAAGTAAGTACAATAAAAAAAACGACCATAAAATAAATTTACATACCTAGAACTGAATGATCTTCTTTTTAGTGTAGTCCTTCTGAATTCGTACCTTGGATGATCATGCTCTTCTCTTATGTGGATCCCTTCATTAAGATTTTTTTTCCTGAACGTGGTAGGTCTTGTTGAAGGTGTATCTTTTTTTTCTTATTTTATTCTTGTTGGCCATGATTCCTTCCTTTGAGTACTTCTTCTTAAATCTTACTCTTTTCTTCATTTTTCTTTTCTAGTATGCTGGAATGATTCTCTTCATTCTCTATTGTTGATGTGGATGGTTCTATATTTTTAATGTTCTTGTTGATCTTAACGATTTTACTTCTCAATGTGTCAACTTTTTCTTCAAGCTTCTCAACCTATTCTTCTTTCTTCATCATCTAACTCTTCATGACTTCTTCTATCTTATTTTCTTCTTCAATTTGGATTTTCAAGGAAATAATTTCCTTTTCAAGTCTTCTCTCTTCTTGACCAAATTTTGATTCAAGTTGATTTAAGTTGCCAGTTCTTTCTTTAAGATGATATTTCAATATATTCTCTCTCTTTTCATCTTCTTCCTTTTGTGTTGCTATGTTGGCTTCTAAACATTGCTTTTGATATTCTATAGTTTCTTTAATTCTTCTAGCCTCTTCTAAGCGAGCTCTTAAATTATTGATGACCTACTGAGATTCTTCGGAACCGTGAACACTTTTCTTGTTCTTCATCAATTCTTTATTAAGTGACTTGTTTTCTTATCTTTCTTTCTTTAGTTCATCTAAAACACTGATTAGTTCATCTTCATAATTTTCTTCTATTTCAATTTGATTTTCTGTCTCATTACCTTCAGGGAATTCAATTTCAAGATGTTTCTGTTTTTCATCATTAAAGAAAAAAAAACATACTTATGTTTATTACGTACTCTTCTTCTTCTGAATCTGTCTGACTTGATGAAAATATTTCCTCTTGATTTGTATCTGCATCTTCTTTGACATTCTTTGAATCTGTGATGGGTGAATAATAGATATTATGTAACTTATTAGTCCATTAGGTGTAGCTTGGGTGGTTGGGAGGAATGATTGTTACCCTCCCCACCCAGGTTCAATTCCTTGTAAGTGACATGCTATGTCCTTAAATGGGTTTATTTCGAAAATATTGCCTCCCTATGTTCCCTCGCGGATTCCAGGGAGTTTACGTGGAGTAGTGAGCACCTTTGGTGCCATGATATATATATATATTATGTGACTTATCCCAAATTTCTTTAGCTGATGAAC
This sequence comes from Picea engelmannii, assembly GCA_009831015.1. Lineage (NCBI taxonomy): Eukaryota > Viridiplantae > Streptophyta > Pinopsida > Pinales > Pinaceae > Picea > Picea engelmannii. The sequence continues at coordinate 151,216 of ML786633.1, forward strand.
ATTTAAAAAACTTTTCTCTTACCGGATTAGGTAATACTTCCCAGATGAAATCCATTGCTATTTTTTTATTCTTTTTCAATTCCTTCTTGGTTGCAGTATTTTCTTTCTCTATATCATTACGTCCTTTCACAAATAAATACCAAATATCATATCCCTATGCCTCTAAAAATGTTCTCTTCCTTATGCTCCACATCTCATACTTTAGACCATTCTTACCATTAAACAATGGTACTCCATTCTCAGTATATTCCATGATCTCCTTCCAGTGGTTAAACTCTCTCTCGAAGGAACCATCTCTGATACCAATTGTTGGATTACTAAGAGGGGGGGGGGGTGAATCTGTAATGAGAAATTTATACAACTTATTAATCCTTTTAGCCATAATGTATATTCTGTTAACTTATTCAACAATGTTCATCAGTTCTTCATTAATATGTTATTCCATCATATAACATTAACATCCATCGATGAATAATAAACAATAATAGACACATCCACACAATGCACAGTACACCATTATTTTATGTGGAAACCCAATGTAGGAGAAAACCACATAATGATTTTCTTATATATCTTTAAGAATTGCATTCAAGGAAGAACCAACTTCCAATTCTCCATCTCCAACTGGAAGGAAGATCCAACCCCCTAATTTCTCAGGCTACAACCTGAGGGAAGCTCCAAGTCCCCGATTCTCTGAACACAACCAGAAGGAGGCTACAACCCCTATGTTCTCTAGCTACAACTAGAAGGTGGATACAACCACATTTCCTTTCCCCATCCTTCCACCTTGAAATATAAGTTTCAAATGATGAAACCACTTCCACACTTTCACTGTGAGATATACCACTGTAAACTTGTAACAACATGTGCCGAAAACCTGTAAGGAACCTGTGCCACTGTCATGTAACAAATCCTGTACCAGAAGTCAACATGTACCAAAAAATACCAATAGGCACACGACCATTATATGTTTCATCTCTCATATGTATGCAACCTATCTATATTGCAACCTGCATATGTACACAACATGCCTATACTACAACTTGTGTACACCTTCATAAGGTTAGGGTTCTCACTTTTCTGAAACTCATACTCTTTTCATCCTCTGTCACATCAACCTGCAACTTTTCCCAACCTGTACCAATCAACTTGTACTATCAACCAGGTACACCAATCACTCACACAACCTGTACCATCACAAGTGCATCAACTATGCACATCACAATACCTCATAATCATCACCAAGAAAAATATGTGCTTTTACTAATATATCAAGATATATATGCCACATCATCCATATACCATGTGTCAACAATTCTATTATTAAGTGCCTTTAAACATGTGCCAAACATGTACCAATCATGTGTCACCAACACTACTAGAAAATGCCTCTAACAATGCACCACACATGTACCAATCATGTATCAACAAGTCAATCTATGACTCATCAAGATGTACCAACATCACCATACCATACACCTTGTGTATGTACCAACTCATCAACTATAATTTCCAACATGCATCCCAACCATATACCAAAGACATATACCAATATAACCCACAAAATTCCTCTATCAATACATCACACAATCCATGATCCAAATACCATAAACACTTACATCAAACTATGCGCCAAAACCTCATTTTTATATAGCCTCAAGTGTGTACCAATAATACATCAAGACCAATAACAAAATCCTCTCACAATGTGCCATAAGATATACCAATAACACTCACACTTGTACCAACCATGTACTACAACAAATCTACCTCAAACTAACCAAAACATTCACTAACACATCATAACCAAAAGAACGTCAGCCATGTATCATCAAGGGCCTCCAAGACACACCTTAAGCATGTTCCATTTCATCCAAGATTCAATCCTCAAACAAATACATGAATGGCATACCTTTACTCATGAGAACCTCTAGAATGTTGACCTGGGAACTTGCTTCAGAATTCAAGAACCTGGTACTAAGATCCACTCACGTTTTTCATGAGTTTTTCAAATGCATGCTAGATCTTCATGTAGAACCCACATACATATTCTACCTCTTCTACTGCCAATGCATGTAGGTATGATACCTCTTGTACTTCCATCCTACATATGCCTCTAAAACTAGTTTTTTTTTCTAGTATTTCTGCAACTCCAAAACTTTCTTCATCAACCCTCCTTTACTACCTCAGACTTCTGTAACTTGATGTATCAATGTGTACCTGTAATAGACCTTTCACAAAATATATATTCAATGATATATTAATAGGTAGGGTAGGTGATAATTGGAGAGGCTTTCTCTCTTATTTATACTTCCATGTATCTTCCTCAAGGGGTTACCTTCTAGCCAACTTAACCCAAATTCATTCTTCTAGGGCTAACCCACTTCTAACCACTGTCCACTTAAAACCACTTTATCCACAAATAGTAATCTCTCCACTTCTAGTTGCAACTAAATTTATTATTTAATTAATTTCCTTTGCAACCACTTTGACTTATCCATAAATAGTAAACTCACCACATCTTGTTGCAACCACTTTATTTTTTAAATAATTTCTCTTTGCAATCACTTCGACTACTTTATTATTTAAATAATTTATCTTTACTCACAACTTCTTGTTGCAACTAATGTTTCTTTAATTAGTCAATTCATAACTTCTTTTCCCTTAACTAACTTCTTTTTGCAACCACTTTATTATTTTATTTGTTTCTTGGTCAACCACTTTGACTATTCAATATCATCTCAACTACTTTACCATAATTACTAAACTCACAACTTCTTGTTGCAACTAATTTATTTTTAATTATTTTCTTATGAAAAAACTATACCCATTATTAACTCCTAGTTACCATCAATTTGACTAGTAGACTTCTTCTAAGAGATTCTAGAATAATTGACTTCTTTGACCTTCTAGGGGATTCTATATAACTCATGAGGGTTCTCCAAATTCATATGGCCATAACTCTTTATCCGCGAGGAGTTATGTGATGTTCCACATATCACTAGAAATGGAATGACATGTACTATCCATATATAATAGTCTTACCTGCATATTCACTGAACATCATGCCTATATACCTCAAAAAAACTCGGGTCCTTACCCATACCTTTTTGCTACCGGACTTCTCCAAGGGTTGACATCAATCTACAATATCACTCTCCAAGGGTTGAAATCAATGAAAACCAACAATCCATCAACCTAAGCCAAATCTCTGACATGGTTACATTTTACAAATATAGGATCACTAACCTTTTAGCATCAAGGTTCTCTATCAAAATAACCACACATGAATTCTAGCCTCAAAACATATATTCAAACTCAAAGGCTCTCTCACCCAAAATTATCGTGGCTCACCAGCCTATATGTACATGTATATTACATATGGGATTTGACCTATGGGTAATAAATTCCCCTTCCCCTTATTTATGAACTATCCTTAGTGAATTATATACACATGTACAATCAAAATCATCATATGTCTTCAAAATGATGTGGGTACTCTTCCCGCATGGAATCCTCATACTCCCATGTTGTATCGTCAGGACAGTACTAGGTCCATTGGACCTTTACTAGTCCTATGGCTTTATTATGGAGTTGTTTGAACTTCTAATCCAATATGCACATTGGTTTTACTCGGAAGTCTCCCTCTTGCTTCAATTGAATCACATTCCAATCAATTACATGATTAGTATCACGTACATATTTTTAAAGAAAGGATACATGGAATACATTATTAATGCACATGGATGGAGGTAGCACAAGCATGTATGAAACAAGTTCAATCCTCTCCAAGATTTCAAAAGGTCCACAATAACATGCTTCCAGCTTTGAACAGTTCCCCAGCTTCAAGGAAATTATTTATCCTTCACTTTCAAGAACACATGGTCACCCTTCACTTTGAAATCTCTATGAGTTATGCCTTTATTAACATAGGTTTTCTACCTGTCTTGGGAAACCTTTAAATTTTTATTAATCTTCACCATTTCTTCTTCCATTTCCCTAAGAAATTATGGTCCAACCATTGTTATGCATGTTGGGTTATTCCTTCTTATTGGAGTATTGCATTTTTTTTCCATATACTTCTTCAAATGGGCTCATCTTTAAAGATGTCGGATACCCATTATTATAAGGAAACTCAACAAAGTGTAGATAATCTTCCCACTTCTATAGTTTGTCCATCACATACATCCTTAGCATGTATTTAATTACTTGATTGATCCTCTTTGTTTTCCCATCTAATTCTAGATGATAGGTTTTGACAAAGTCCAGGTTCGTACCAAATCCTTTAAATAATACCTTCCAACAGTTTGATGTAAACTTGGGATCTCTGTCAGAAACAATTGCCTTAGGTGTTAGCACCAGAAGTCACCCATGGATTGCGAAAGAGGTAAGATTGATACCCATCAGTATTGTATGTCACAAGTTGGTTATAAAGGGGTCAAATGGGTTCAATCTCAAGAAAATATTGTCTTAACTAAAAAAAAATTGGATTGGTATGTATGAGTAGGTGAGGTCTTAGTTTAACTTTAGACAGTAAGTTGTAGTAAGGATGAGTAGGAGGAAGACTTCGGTGATAAAATGTAGAGGTATGCCAGGGACATCAGGTCTTTCAACAACCCAAGGAGGAACAATTTAAACATAATAACTTCTTGAATTTAAATCTCAAGGAAACTCAAAGGAACTATAACAACACTATAATCAAAATTTCATCATAATGCAGTCACAATAATTCAAGTGAATCAGTCAATCATGAACCCTTTCAGCATCAGAGGGAAACAAGAGGGAGTAAGAAAGTTGAATGTCATTAAACAAGAATTTTCAAATGCATATACATAACCAAAGAACGAGAATGTTTATTAAAACTTTACAATACCAGAGCTTTTCTCTACCATTGACCCTTACAAAATATAAACACTGAGTATATATACTCAAAGAAACTAGCTCCCTATAGAAGCATGCTTTGGCCACTGTATTCAAGGCTTGACATATGAGTCTTCTCTTGTCAGGATGCACTTACATTCTTTTGTCCAATGTGATCTCAGATCGGTATTTCTCTGGCAGGGAAATTTATCCACAGGGGTACCACAGGTTGACCGCTCCAGAACCTCCATGCCTTCCATTTATGTGGTGAAATGAGGTTTCAAACACCTTATTTATTCTCATTAACTTATTTTATTGGGATCAGGATGAGGCCTGATGCCCATGAATGTTCCAGGTGATCTCATAATCCCTTTCAGTCAATTATGGCACCTCGAGGATATGCAACTATTCTCCTGTAACCAACTCGGGCACTCCAACCTTTCGTGCAGCTTCTTCCTATCACACCATGTGACCGCAGGCTGTGACCTCATGCTTAACCAAATGGAATTTTAGGACTTTGCATATCGAGAGTTCTCACTCCCCTTGAGTCACAATGTTATGATGCCTGAAACCATGAAACGGTTCATTTCAATCAATGGTTGGATCTGCCCTGAATCTGATGGACACGATTGGTTCCTCGAACACTTCAGTTTCCTGCCGCTTGATAGGTGCCTACTTTATTTATGGCCCACTTTTCCATACAACCCTGGGTTATGATAGTGGGTCCAACTCATAGGCACATTTTGATTTCACATCTCACGAGTTCACGCTGTGATCCCTAAAAGAACTTTTGAGTTGTGAAATCGTGACTTCTCGGATTCAGTGACACGTGTCCCTCTGGAATGAATGGCCCTGATCATTTCGAAACTTTGCGTTTTGCGAGTCTTCTCGACTCGAATCTTTGACTGCTCCACCCCGCAAGTCAGAAAAACATTGATATTGCACCACATGTCCTTCCTGGTACCGACGGCTAGGATGGCATTGTGATTCCGCAGCCCTGCCTGTCGCCATCCTTCGCACAACTGCATGATCCCAATTAACCAATTGTCATCGATCTTGTTAAGAACCAAACATCAATATAGCATAGAAAAACCTCAGGAAAGTACTCAACGCCTTGAAAAAGAGATAATTTCAGATAATAAGCCTCTTCGAGGGGGAAACCTCCTTTTACCCCACTTAAATGTTCAAGTACAAGATGAT
>ML786633.1:170229-200288 GCA_009831015.1 Picea engelmannii
AAACACTTCAGAGTCTTTGGGAGTAAATGCTACATAAAGAATAATGATGAGAACCTTGAAAAATATGATGACAGGGCTGATGAAGGTATCTTCTTAGGGTATGCTACAAACAGTAAAGGATATAGATGCTATAATAAGAGGCTGCATAAAATGCTTGACTGTATTGATGTACAAATTGATGAAGGAATCCCAGCAAGAGAGGTATACAGTAAAGAGTATTCTACAGAAGACACAACTAAAGTTGAAGATGAACAGGTCCAAGAATCATAAAATGAAGACTCTAAATCAGATGAAGACTCAGACACTCAGATAGACTCAAATCAACAGTCAACTACAAATTCCTCCTCAAGAATCATTCAAAAGAATCATCCTGCAAGTCAGATAATTGGAGAAAAAGGCAAAGGTGTACAAACCAGGAGAAAGCTAATCAAAACCACAGAACAATCTCATATAGCTCTCATATCCATGCTGGAACCCAAGAATTTCAATGAAGCTAGCAAATATGATCACTGGGTTAAAGCAATGAATGATGAACTTGATCAGATTGAGAAAAATAATACGTGGGAGATGGTTCAAAGACCTGAAGGCAAAAATGTCATTGGCTCCAAATGGATCTTTAAGAATAAGTTGAATGAGCAAGGACAAGTTATCAGGAACAAAGCAAGGTTAGTCTATAAAGGCTATGCTCAGATAGAAGGACTGGATTTTGGTGAAACATTTGCGCCCGTAGCAAGATTAGAGGCTATCAATATACTTCTTGCCTATGCTTGTCATAAAAGGTTTAAAGTCTACCAAATGGATGTCAAGTCAACCTTTCTAAATGGAGATTTAAGTGAAGAAGTCTATATGGAACAAACAGAGGGTTTCAAACTCTCTGATAACCCTGACTTAGTATGCAAGCTAAAGAAAGCTTTATATGGTTTAAAATAGGCCCCTCGAGCCTGGTATTATAGACTGGATATGTATCTAAAAGACAAAGGGTTCAAGAGAGGAACAACTGACAAGAATCTGTATATTAAAACAAAGGATAATAATTTTCTCATCGTACTGGTCTATGTAGATGACACCATCTTTGGATGTAATAAGAATTCATTAGTACAATGGTTTGCTTCTTCCATGGAATCTGAATTTGAAATGTCTATGATACGAGAACTGTCATTTTTTCTTGGTCTGCAAATTACTCAGAGGCCTGAAGGGATGTTCATTTATCAGGAAAAATATCTAAGAGAAATATTGAAGAGGTTTCAAATGAAAGATTCTAAACCTGTGGGTACACCTATGGTAACTGGATGTAAATTAAGCAAGGATGATGATTCACCTGATGTTGATCAAACCTCATATCGATCAATGATAGGAAGCCTGTTGTACATCATAGCATCTCGCCCAGACATAATGCATGATGTAGGAATGGTAGGAAGATATCAGGCTGCACCTAAACAGATTCATTTACAAGCGGTCAAAAGGATATTCAGGTATTTGAAAGGAACAATGACTTATGTTCTGTTGTATCCCAGAAATCAAAACTTCCAGTTAACTGCTTATTCAGATGCAGATTGGGCAAACTGTGTTGATGAGAGAAAAATCACCAGTGGAGGAGCATTCTTTCTGGGTGATTCAGTTAACTACTTATTCAGATGCAGATAGGGCAAGTTGTGTTGATGAGAGAAAAATAACTAGTGGAGGAGCATTCTTTCTGGGTGATTCATTAGTTGCATGGCTTAGTAAAATCAAGGATCCATTTCATTATCCACTAAAGGGGCAGAATACATTGCTGCTGCTACTTGCTGCACACAAATTTTATGGATGATACAAAATCTTGCAGATTTGAAGGTAACTTACACTAATTCCATTCCAATTCACTGTGATGACACCAGTGCCATTAGTGTCTCCAAGAATCCCGTTCTTCATTCCAAGACTAAACATATTCCAATAAAGTACCATTTTCTCAGAGAACAAGTTACAAACATAATTGTTCAACTGAATTATATACCTTCTACGGAACAAATTGTAGATATATTTACAAAACCATTAGCAACAACTCCTTTTGGATATCTTCGTCAAAAGTTGGGGGTTATAATTTCTTGTGTCTAATCTATCACCTAGTCAAGGGGAGTACTTATTGAATATCTGGTGTATTTCCTAGATGTTCATAGTTGACAGGGGGAGTATGTACTACAACAGCTCAGGGGGAGCATGTTTCTTCTTTGACATTGATGTCAAAGGGGGAGAAAAGAGTCCGGGAGGAGAGTCTGAATGCATGTGGGTTCTTTTGTTGCCATCAATGCCAAAGGGGGAGATTGTTGGCAAATATTTAACAGATAGCAAACAGATAGTGAATGCTTGTCATTGATGGAAAGTACAATAATGAAGATGGCATGAGTACATAAAGTATGTAATAGATGGGCATTATGAGAAGACACTGCAGAGAAGATTCGAATAAGTTCAGAAGAGATAGTGCAGAGGATTGTCGACAAATCATCGATGGCAAGATCAGAGTAAGTGGAACAAAGTAAGCTCACGAGGAGAAGTAGCATTTCTGATCATTGGATCCCATTTACAATTCCTGATGACCATCAGATCAAGTGTTGATTGGGACTGCTTAGTAGGAGAAGCAACATTTCTGATCGTTGGATCCCATTTACAATTCCTGACTCCATTTCAGAGTTTCATGACTCACGACTTGAAGAGGCAAGAAATATGACCATTGAAATCGTGATATACGAAATCACGATATGCGAAATCATGATTTAATCACAACCGTAAATTCATCGAAATCATGGACCATTGATTTAAGCTCCATCTCAGAGCTTCACGTATCGCGACTTGGAGTGATGAGAACCTCCATCATAGGAATCGCGAGAAGAGAACTCACGATAAGATCTTCACCATCAGATCACCAAGAGTTCTGGACCGTTGATCTAAGCTCCATCTCGGACCTTCACGTATCGTGACTTGGAGTATTGAGAGCCTCCATCTAAGGAACAACGAGATGCGAGATTGCAAAAATATCTGGACTATTGATTCATCGAGATTGTGGATCGTCGAACAGAATCAATGAAGACGATAAGTTTGCAGTGCCTTATAGTGTAGCCGGTGGTCACCGCTTGTGGTCATGTAGAGGAGGGAGATAGAGCAGCCAAGCTCCTTTTCGGAGCTCGCAACATGAAGAGTCAAGATGCCTCATCGCAGAATCTCTGAATTCCAAAAGTGCGAAACACTTAAATCACAGCTAATCCAATGGTGTAGATGAAACTAAAGGAGATCGGAGGGCTATTGTTGCACATCATAGTGTAACTTCCAGAACCACTGATGGTGTCTGCTAGAGGACTCGAAGAAACTTCGGGGTAATTGATAGAGGAGATGAAGAGTCTCTGGGAATCTTCAAGAGGGATGAAGATGCTCGTGGAGGCGATTGATAGCTAGATGAGAATTGAAGCTTGTAACTAGAACAGAGAAGGTTAGCTCGATTGTCACAGAGAAGACGAAGAGTCTCAACTACCAGAGAGGCTCAGGAATATCAGCATAACATACAGTGATGTTGAACGAATGGAAAAATGACGAGAGAAGTTGAAGAGTCATGATGATGATCAGACAGAGCACTCGAGTTGTGGAGGATAATGGCGCAGTGTGAGTATGCAGAGGTATTGTGTGCATTACATGCACAAGGTGCAAAAAGGCTATAAATACACAGTACACAGAAGATATGGGGTTGTTGTTGTTGCTGGGATTGCTGTGGATGTTGTTGAAGGTGATGCATGCATGAAGAAGGATCAGAGTGCAGCAACTGAAAAGAACAGAAGAAGAATTGTGCAGCGAATGGGCATGGCGCACAGAGCATAAAAAAAAAAGAATAGAATGGGCAGCGAATGCATGCTGGAAGACAACGAGGAGGTCTGAGTAGAAAAATATTGTAGAACAATGATGAGACTGGTAAGGTGTTATTGAAAACTATATCACTGTAATAGGTTTCAGTATTTCATATTGATAATTCAGGGAGGTTGGGAGGTGCTAGGGAGGACTAGTGCCCTTAGTGGTTCAAGTGGGGGCTTGAACATAGGGAGTTGGTGCTTCCTTCTAGTTGGTGCTAGAGAAACCAGGGAGTTGGTGCTTCCTTTTAGTTGGTGCTAGAGAAACCAGGGAGTTGGTGCTTCCTTCTAGTGGGTGCTAGAGAAAAACAGAGAGTTGGCGCTCTCAGCAAGTTGCAGCTTTCAAAACAGAGGTTGTAGCGTCACAATGAGTTGGTGCTCAAATGTATGATAATGTAAAGAATGTAAATAATACTTATCGTATAAAGAAGAAGAGGTTTTTACCCTGTATGGGTTTCCTTGGGAAATATTTGTCTCTGTGTCTCATATATGTGACTGATGCTGAATGTGCCATTGTTCATTTCCCTACATTAGTGTGATCATCATTTAGTGCCTTGTAAATATTTTAAAAGAAGCATAATTGTTTAAGCACGGTGACAACTGATTCAACCCCCTCTCAGTTGTCCAACAATACCTACAATAAGTTCTCAACAAACAAGCATAGCAAGTACTAGGTGATAGTATAAATGGGTTAGCACATTAGATAACATAATCCATTAATAAACATTACAAATGTGCCCATGGATAATAATCATATATTTGCACGATACCAATAGGATGAGAAATGAGTATTTCTATTAATAATTGATCAACAGAAGTGACAACATTATAGACTTCCGTGTCGGTACGGCTCGAAACCAAGGAACCAAGTTCCTTCCAACTGGGCCTCCACCACTTAAATCCTCCACCAAAGGCAAGATCATAGGAGAAAGACAATGAGGTTCTATCAACAATGCTAAAAGAGCTTGGGGGTTGAACACTATGTTCAGACTTGAGGGACAAAGGGATGCAGACTCAATATGAAGTAATTTCTCTAGAGTAACTTTTCTCCAAAAGTTGAATGTTTTCTCCTCTTTTCCATAGCTTGGGATTATTCTTTTATAGTCTTCAAAATGAAACTAAAGGGCCGAGTTAGAATGTTTCCAGTATGTGGAAGGCCAAGGATCAGAGATCTCCTATTGTGACATGGAAACTCGACTCCATTTTGTATTTTCTGGCATAAATCCTGATGTACATAGGCTGTAGTGGAGCAACCTGCATATACACATGCTGTATAGCAGATAGGGCGCGTATATGTGGAAAAATGTGTATTTTTGGATTTGGATTCATCAAAAAGGGATGACAAGTGTGCATAGGGAAATGGAAAAAGGCCCTCTGTGCAAGATAACAATGGTGGGGAAAATATTGCTATAACACTTTCCATAATAGGCAGTAGCATAAGATTTATTTGTCTCAATTTCTACCTAAATGGTTTAGCCTCCTCTCTCTGAGTGGAATCTTATGCTCAATAATGCTGGTGTCATATGTCCTGAGGTCCTCATAGTCCTGGAAAACACATCAATGAATTCCTTTAATAAGTCAACATACTCGGCTCTCTGCTACCTTGACAAGTTGCTTGACAACTTAGCAAACTTTGGATCCCCATCTGTACCAATGTTGCACTCAACTACATCAACATTCTCAGTTAGTCCTTTAAGATTTAATGCCACATAATTCCTATAAAATAATCTTTCCAAAGGAACCAGTCCCTTTGGAATGTGGTTTCTAGGCAGTTGAACAATATGGTGATTAGAAATTTTATTCAAAAATACTTCAAGGGAAGGGTCTCCCTCAGAATCATGATCCTGATCAATGTGTAATGCAAAGAACTCATCAACTGACTCAATAAATCTTCTGATTTCAAGATCATCCTTGAACACCTTCCAATGCTTGATATTATTAGGTACATAGGGCCTATATCTAATCTCAACATCATACCTGATCTTAGGTTGCAGTGGGATCCTGAACTGGCTTGCTGAGACAACCATAGAATCGGCCATGCAATTTTCTTCTCTTGGAACAAATGAAATGTTGAAATCCAAAAAAAAATGTCAATCAGATCCCACACTTCATTTATGTAATTTCCAATCCAAGGGTGTTTGGCCTGATAAGCATTTATGATCTGCTGGAAAATCAACTCAGCATCCCCGAACATTACTATCTCTTCAATTCCCATATTTTTTGCAACCCTCAAACCCAAAACAAGAGCTCCATATTCTTTCACATTATTGGTAGTCTCAAAATCTAATTTATATGACAGGGATATGATTTCATTACAAGGTGACACAAAAACCACTCCAGCACCAACACCTTCCCTAGAAGAGGCTCCATCGAATTTTTTTTTCCACATAGAGGTAATTGGAGGAGAATCTTCCCCGAGAGTAATGGAATTTATGATCTCAAGTAGAGGTTCAGGGGCATCGGTGAGCTACATTAATATGGATCCTAAATCAATATCAAGGGAAAATATAGGATGATTGGTGGGATTTTCTTCATCACTGAAAATGTAGGCCAACTGAGATTCTCTGTACAGTCTCCTATGCTCCTCTTCGAACAGTGGAGTGGTAGCATATGTGAGGTCCATTTGTAATGTTCCCCCAAGTATTTTTATACAAGATCTTGACAATAGCATGCGAAACTTAGGAGGAACATCAGCTACCATGATATCCATGACCACACTTTTCATGGGCAGTTGGAACAAAGTCACCACCGGATCTTTGATGACCCCAAGACATTGCACTCTCCTTGAGTCAAAAGAATATAAATCATGATAAGATTTAGTTATTTCTAATCTGAGTTCTCCCATCATAGTTTTGGGCATGAGATTATGGGAAGCCCTTGAATCCATCTTAATGTTATGCAACACGTTATCGTGTATATTTAGGGATGTATAGAAAGGAGGGGACGAATCATCTCTATCATCTACCATAGGACCTAGGACAAATGTTGTATTTTCATCTTGCAAATTGATTGAGTTGGAGGGATGAGCTAAGGGATCGAACTACAATATATTAGAGAGGCTCCTTTTAAAATATTCATGCTTGACCAACTCGAAGAGAGGTACAGGGATCCTAATTTTCTGGATTTCATGCTCAAAATTGAAAGAGGAAGGGGATTTCAGAACTTCTCTCACCTCTAGGATATAGCATTTGGCTACTAGTGAGAGATTGTGAGTTTTATTTTCTTTGCTACTATTTGCTGCATATTTGGTAGTCTTATCTGCTATGGAAGGTTGATCAGGAATATCAGACTTCCCTTCTTTCCTCTTTGACCTGAGGTTATATTTATTTTGGCTGTCACTGACCTTGTCTCCCTTACTTAGCTCATTTAGTTGACTGTCCATGAGAGACTCCTCATATGTTGAATGAGTCAAATGGGGAAATGGGGAGGTGTCTCCAAGAAAATGGATTTCAGGATTGAGCTCCTCTTCCTCCCTCTCTTCATCCGCAACAAGGTTATTTTGGAGAGGGTTTGGATTTTCTGGTCATCCCTATCCCTGTTTCTGGGCTCTCTCAGGAGTATTTGAGAGGTGTTATTGGGTCTTCTGAAGTTTCCTTTGTTATCAACATTTTGGGAAAATTTATAACCTTGCTTCCCTTTGAATTTCATCTTCTCCATTTCTGCAGTCAAGGAATTCATCATCTTGGTCAATTCATCTACTTGGGGGAGGGATGTGGGAGAACCATAGGTTGAGGCCTCAGATATTCCTCTTCCTCTGTCTCTGTCATATTTGCTCCTAAGTCTGTCAGCTGCCAATACGTTGGACTCCACTTCCAGGGCTGCATCTTGCATAAGAGCCAAGGAAGTATCTCTTCTTTCCCTCAACAGGAGGAATAAATCGGGGTCAAAGGCCCTAGCATACATGATCTTCGCAAAGGTCTCTATAGGCTTTATCTCAGCAGAGATTTTGTTGTACATTTTATTTAATATTTTGGATAAATCAGAGATTGATTCTCCCTCTTTTCTCTTTAGTGATCCGAACTCTGTGATATAATACATAAAAAAAACAATTCCCCCCACTGCCTCAAGAAAACATCATCTAGAGTTTCAATCCCAACAATAGATCCAGGGGTCAATCCCCTAAACCACTTCCTAACCTCACCATCAAGGCTTTGGACAATGACTCTCATCCATACATCCTCGTTCTCAATATTCAAATTGTATGCATAACTGTAGAAAGAAGCAAGGTGCTCTTCAACAATTATGTCTTCCTCTCCAGTGAATTTTGGCATGTATTTTAAATAATCTCCAGCAGGGATAACATTCATTGGTTGAGGTAGGACTAGAGGGGCATATCTTGCAACCACTATGGCATCCATTCTGTTTCTAGGAGGATTGGCACCCGTCATAGGGATAATGGGTGGAGGATAAGTAGGAGGGGAAGGGGGTTGGACAGGGGATACTAGAATTGAGCTCTTGAGAGGAAAAGGAAATAGCAGAGGATTTGGAGGAAAGGCTATAGGGCTTGGGGGAACAGAGGTTTCCCTTTCTATGAAATCAATAACTCTAACAGGAGGAGGAGTGGTAAAGCCTAGGGTAGGAAAATATTCTGAGGCATTGGGTCTAAACCATGGTACAATTTCAGGAGAGTGAGGAGTGATAAGGATTTCTCCCTCCAATCCCATACTAGGAGGGGAAAACTCAACAAGAACACTCCCAAAATTTAAAGTTCGAGGAACTCCAATAGAAGGTATAATAGTAGAAGGAAAATTAGAGATTGGAGTTCCTACAGGAGGATAATGAAAATCATCAAAAATACCTGGTTCGGTAGTATAAGTACCTTCATGAAGGGTCTTTCCCTTTCTGATAAGTTTCTCTGGGTCAGCTTCAGGTGTTGTTAAATGCAGATGTGGAGTAGGCCTCGTATGTCTGCTTCTAGATGCCAAAGCTGGAATATTGGAGTCTCCATTGGATTCACCTCAATGGAGTTCCCAGGTGCAGAGTTGCAATATTTGATGTACCAAGTTCTAATGCACCTTCAGAACTAGTAAGCTTTGTCGTTCAATACTAGGGAAAATCTTCAATTTCGTCCCTGGCAATGTCACTAGAAATTTTAGCACCAGAAGTCACCCCTAGATTGAGAAAAAGGTAAGACTAATACCCATCAACATTTTATGTCACAGGTTGGTTATAAAAGGTTCAAATGGCGCAATCTCAAGAAAACATCGTCTTAACTCAAAAAAATTTGAATTGGTATGTATGAGCAGGTGAGGTCTTAGTTTAACTTCAGACAGTAAGTTATAGTAAGGGTGAGTAGGAGGAAGAGTTCAGTGAGAAAATGTAGAGATATTACAAGGACATCAGGTCTTTCAACAACCCAAGAAGGAATAATTTAAACACAAGAACTTCCCAAATTTAACTCTCAAGGAAACTAAAAGGAACTATAACAACACTATAATCAAACTTTCATCATATAGCAGTCACAATAATTCAAGCAAATCAGTCAATCATGAACCCTTTCATTGTCAGAGGGAAACAAGAGGGAGTAAGAAAGATGGTTGTCATTAAACAAGAAGTTTCAAATGCATATACATAACCAGAGAACTAGAATGTTCATTAAAACTTTACAATACGAGAGCTTTGCTCTACCATAGACCCTTACAAAATATAAAAACTGAGTATATATACTCAAAGAAACTGGCTCCCTACATAAGTGAGATTTTGCCACTATATTCAAGGCTTGAAGTCTCAGTCTTCTCCTATTAGGTTTCACTTAAATTCTTTTGTCAGACGCAATCTTGGATCGGTATGGATCTGCCAGGGTAATTTATCCATAGGGGTACCACAGGCTAACCACTTCAGAACCTCCATGCCTTCCATTTATGTGGTGAAATGAGGTTTCAACCACCTTATTTATTATCGTTAACTTCTTTTATTGGGATCAGGATGAGGCCTAATTCCCATGAATGTTCCAGGTGATCTCACAATCCGTTTCAGTCAATTCTGGCACCTCGAGGATAGGCAACTATTCTCCTGTAACGAACTTGGGCGCTCCAGCCTTTCACACAAATTCTTCCTATCGGCCCATGTGACCATAGACTGTGACCTAATTATTAACCAAATGGAATTTCGGGACATCTCATATAAGGAGTTCTCACTCCCCTTGATTCACAATGTTCCGATGCTCGAAACCATGAAACGGTCCATTTGGATCAATGGTTGGATCTGCCCTAAATCTTACAGCCATGATTGGTTCCTCGAACACTTCAGCCACCTGCCACTTGACAGGCACATAATTTATTTATGGCCCTGATTTTCCATACGACCCCGGGTTATGATAGTGGGCCCAACTCATAGGCACGTCACGGTTTCACATCTCGCAAGTTCATGCTGTGCTCCCTGCTTAAACTTTCAAGTCGCGAAATCATGACTGCTTGGATCGGGTGACAAGTGCCTCTCTGGAATGAATGGCCTTGATCATTTCCCATTTTGTGAGTCTTCTCGACTCGACTCTTTGACTGCTCCACCCTGCAAGTTAGTGAAACACTGATATTGCACTACACATCCTTCCTGGTACCAACGGCTAGGATGGCATCATGATTCCACAACTCTGCTTGCTGCTATCCTTTGTGCAACTGCAAAATCCCGCTTACCCGATCGTTGTCGATATGTTATTCCTGATGAGTCTCCACTTTTGGAAATTGATCTCACTCGGTCGCTTGATTTTCTCTTATATCATATTTCTTCAAGTGTTTCACTTGGTGCTCACAACTATGGCCTGTGAACAATTTCTTGGATGAATGGTTGAAGGCTCAGGAAAGCAGAGGATCAATGACAAAGGTAAGAGAGAAGCACTCTAATTTAGGGAAAACAAAAAGGTTGAGGGAATATCTCTTTAAGCAAGACGAAAAGGAAAACCCGGTTGATCGAGTCTGCAAAAGAGGAGAAACATGCAAAATTACAGACCTAGGTAGAAAACACAGACTCATAAGACCCTGACAAGATTATGTGCTAACATTAGGCACACCATGAATCCTATAAATTTCTTTCATGTAGATATCTACAATATTGGCTTCCTTCTGAGTTAAATTTACTGCAATAAAACATGCATATTTAGTAAGCTTATCCACCACCTCCATGATGGAATCATTTTTCTTGGTTGCTTTGGGAAGCTTAGTCATGAAATCCATTGTTACAACTTCCCATTTCCACTTAGGAATGGGTAATGGTTGTAGCAAACTAGTTGGGTGTTTTTTCTCAACCTTGAATTTTTAACATTCCAAACATCTGGCTATATAATCATCCACCTCTTTTTTCATACTTGGCCAATAACATTGACTCTTGAAAAATGCAATATTTTTATGGTAGCCTGGGTGCCCAACATAAGGCACATTATGCTTTTCTTTAACATCATATTTTTCAAGTCCTGATATTTTTGCACATAAAATATGCCCATGTAAATGAGGATTCCATCCTCTCTCAACTCATAATCCTTAATTTTGTACTGCAAAATACCTTGATATAATTTTTCCTTTATCTCCATTTATTATTGATCTAATTTTACAGCCTCTAAAATTCTATCTTTCAAATATCATTTATACATGCTAATGGTTTTAGAATGCATCTCATGCACCCTCCTATTGAGTGCATCAACCATTTGTTTCTCCTTTCCTTTGATATGCTTTATATCAAAGTCATACTCTCTCGAGAATTTCAACCACTTGATTTGTCTAGTATTAAAATTTGGTTGTCCAAACAAATATTTTAGACCAGTATGGACTGTCCTCAACTAAAATCTAGTTCACATGAGGTAGTGCCTCCACATATTTAAGGTGTGTACTATGGTTTCCAATTCTAAATCACGAGTGGCATAGTGTCTTCCACTCTCATTTAACTTCCTTGATTCATAGCATACCACATGACCATTCTAACTAAGGACTCCTCCAAGCCCTTATTTGTATGTATCAATGCACACAATGAAATCTTCACAGGGATCAATAATTTTCAAAATTGGTGCACTTGTCAATAAATACTTCAAGTGCTGAAAACTTCTTTCGCAATCAGGTGCCCACTCAAATATCACACCCTTCTTTTGTAAAGATGTGATTGGGTCTACAATCTTTGAAAATACCTCAATGAATATTCTATAATACCCTGCAATCCCCATGAAATATATCACTTATAATACATTCCTTGGTACTGGTCATTCTTCAATGGCTTTTATATTTTCTAGATCCATTGCTATCCCTTCCTTTGAAGTGATATGACCCAAATAATGGATTTTCCTTTGATAAAATGAGCACTTTCTCAACTTTGCATACAATTTATGCTCCCTCAATACTTGTAGCACCATCCTCAAGTGTTTACCATGATCTTCTTTAGACTTGAAGTATATAAGTATGTCATCCAAGAAGGCAATGACAAACTTATCCAAGTAATCTCTGAATATCTCATTCATAAAACACATAAAGGAAGTTGGTGCATTGGACAACCCAAATGGAACCACTATGAACTCATAATGGTCTTAACTCATTCTGAAGGTTGTCTTGTTTATGTCTTCTTCTTTAATTCTCTCCTAATGATAGTTGGATTTGAGGTCAATATTGGAGAATATCTTAACATGTTTTAGTTGATCAAAGAGATCATATGTCCTTGGAAAATGATACTTATTATTCATAGTCACCTTATTCAGTTGTCTGAAGTCAATGCAAAGCCTCAAGGTACCATATTTTGTTTTCAAAAATAACAATGGGGAACCCCAAGGTCACACACTTGGGCATATATACCCCATATTCAAAAGCTCTTCAATATGCATTTGTAATTCCTTGAGTTATGGTGTACTCATCCTTTAAGGAGTCTTGGATACTGAGGTTTCTCCTGGTAGCATACTTATAGAGAAAACAATATCTCTCTTAGATGTAAACCCTGGTATTTCTATAAATACATCTTCAAACTCTTTTAGGACTTCATAGTATTCAATATTTGGCACTTTATCCTTATTTTTATCTTCCATTTGTTCTACAAATAAATGGCATCCTTTCTTGAAGATTTTCCTTAGCTACAACGTTGAAACTTCTTTGACAGTTACTTCTTTAGGAATACCATGAATTGTCCTCAAGTTCCCTTCCTCATCCAAGCAATAAAATTCCTTTTTGTAATAGTCTAGGACAACATGGTTCTTGTCCAACCAATCCATACCAATGAGGAAATCATAAGAAACTAGTGGTATGATATTCAAATCTTCCCTTGTGATCAATTCATTCATGTCCTTTGGACATCCTTTAACCATATCATTAATTTTTCTTTTATCTCATATATCTAGGTGCACCAACCAAGGTTTCCAAATGTTTCTTCTTGGAAAATGAAATCTTTCCACCATCTTAGGATCTAGATAACTACAGCTAGCTCCTAAATCAATTAAAATAGTAATGGGTTGGTTATTAATATTACCTTCTATTTCAATCACGTGACACTAAAACTTAGTTTGCTTGTTATCCAAAGGATGCATCGATCCTTGCCACATTTCTACTCATTTCCTCTATTGTATTAACTTGATGTACATTGTGATCAGTCCTCACTTTTTCAACTATATGATGGAAATCTCGGTACATGTGATCTCCGTCACAAACCCAACATTTCATAGGTTGTTTCCTTTGTATTTTCCCCATTACTTCTATCATTTTGGGCTCTTTAGAAGTTGGTTGACCCTGAGAATTATTTCTAAAGAATGGTTGTTTGGTCCCCTTCTTTTGTTGATTAATTGGGTTGGTTGTCAATGATTTTAACCCTTGAAGAAAGTTAAGTAGAAAATTCGGGTATCCCCAATAGTATGGTTAAGGGTATTAATCTTTTTTTATGTATAATAGTATGAATATTAGTATATTTGTAGGTAAGACTATTCTAGATGGATACTACATGTCATGCCATTTCCGGTGACATGTTGAACATCACATAACTCCTCACAATTAAAGAGTTATGGCCTTGTGAAGTTGGAGAACCCTCTTGAGTTATCTAGAATCCCCTAGAAGGTAAAAGAAGTCAAATTATTCTAGAAACCTCTAGAAGAATTTTACTAGTCATAGTGGGTGAAACTAGGAGTTAATCATGGGTTAATTTGTTGCAATAAGAAAACAATTAAAAATAAATTAGTTGCAACTAGAAGTGGAGAGTCTAATATTTTTGGATAAAGTGGTTATAGTTGGACAAGTGGTTTGATGTGGGTTAGCCCTAAAATAAGGAAGTTGGGTTAAGTTGGTTAGTAGGTAACCCCTAGAGGAAGCTACTTGGAGAGTATAAATAAGAGAGAAAGGGTCTCCTATTATCACCTATTGAGAAAATTGAATATATATTATTGTGTAAGGTTTATTGTAGTTACTCACTGATACATCTGAAGTTACACAAGTCTGAGGTAGCAAGAAGGGTTTATGGTGAAAGTTTTGGAATTCCAGAAATACTGGAAAAAAAACCCTAGTTTTTTAGGTGTACGTGGGTTACATTGGAGAAGGGAATGTACATACGCGGGATGACAGTATAATAGGGCGTGTACATTTGGGAAAATCCACAAAATTTTGAGGTGTTGAAGGTACCATATTCTCAAAGTCTGAAAGCAAGATCCCATAAAGGTCTACAGTGAGGAGGTACAACAAATCTATCAACAGATTCAAAAGGTATGTCATATTCTTATGTGTAATTGGATGTTGTTGTCTCCATGAGATATGGTTATGGGATTTTGAGATTTTTCCCTAGAGAGGTTGTTAGTTTTATGGCACTTAAGGTATGATAAAGATCTATATAAATACAACACTTGTATGTTGGTATTATTAATTGGTACATCCTTTTGGTTAAAGTGTCGAGACATAGTTTGTATTTCTTGGTACATGGTTAAGGGTTTTGGTTGTGAAGTTTTTTATGTGGTGTGAGGCTGCGTACCAATAAGGGTTTGATGTCTAGTCCATGTGAGGTTTATTACACTTGTTCATGATTGTACACACATGTATGGCACATGACTAGATAAACATAGATGCACTTGGTTAAGGGATGTATAATATGATGTATGCATAGGGCACAACTATAAATAAGACAGAGTGACAGGTTTCGGATTGATGTGACAGAGGAAATAAAGTGTTTGAAGTTTTAGAAAAGGTGAAAAACCTAGCTTTCTGAAGGTGTATGTAAGTTGCAGTATAGACAAGTCGTGTACATACACAGTCTGCAATATAGACAGGGTGCGTACATACATGAGCTGCAATATATATAGGTTGTGTACCTTTTTGTATTCGTTGGTACAGGATGAATTATGGTACAATATTGATTACATGCTATTGTTACAGGTTGGTTACGGGTTGTTGGAACAAATTGATACAGGTTTACAGTGGTATATCTCATAGTGGCAGTGGTTTCAACATTTCACTTATATTTCAGGGCGGTTTGACGAGGCATGGATAAGTGGTTGTAGCCACCTTCCGGTTGTAGCTGGAGAACATAGGGGTTTGTATCCTTCTTCTGGTTGTAGCCACAGAATTGGGTAGTTGGAGCTTCCCTCAAGTTGTAGTCTGAAAATATAGCGGGTCGGAGCCTCCTTCCAGTTGCAGCTGGAGAACAAAGGAATTCGGTGCTCCCAATGAATGTAATTCTTAAAGACATATAAGAAAAATCATTTTGTTGTTTTATCCCACATTGGGTTTCCACGTAAAAATATTTTTTTATTGTGTATGTGTATGATTTTTTTATTTTTCATGGTTTATTTATTCTGCACTTATTGAATTATAATGGTATATTGATCATAAAGATAAATAAAACTTACATATTGCAGTTAAAAGGATTATATTTCTCTATTACCGATTCACCCCCCTCTCAGTAATCCAACAATTGGTATCATAGAAGGTTCCTTCAGGAAACAGTTTAACCACTAGAAGGTAGATCATGGAGAGAAACGATGTGTATAAAAATGGAATACCACAGTGTGATGGAAACAATTGTTCATTCTGGAGTAGGATGAAAACATATGTACAAGCACGAGGATTTGAGTTTTGGAAATTAGTTATATATGGATATAAATAACCCGTCGTTCCTCCAACAAATGAAAATGGAAGGAAACTTAGTCTAAATATAAATTCAAAATCCAAAAATGATCTTTTAAAGGGTCTTGGTGATTCATTATATGTCAAAGTTATGCATTGCATCTCCGCAAAAAATATTTGGGAAAAACTTCAGAATGTTTATGAAGGAGACGAAAAATTCAAGGCAGTAAGGCTTCAAACTTATAGAGGGAAATTTGAACAACTTAAGATGAAGGAAGATGAGAATATTGCATCTTTCTTTTTGTGAGTTGATGAAACAATGAATGTAATTAGAGGATTGGGAGAAGAAGTTGATAAATTTATAATTTTTCAAAAGGTACTAAGATCTCTTCCAATGAGATTTGATCCAAATATCTGTTATAACCCTAAATTGCACCACATATGCTTACTTGGCATCAGGCCAACTCATTTCCCTTCTTTGCCAAAACTTTGCTAAACAACTCTTTGAAAATCCTCTTGTGTAAAGGCCCATGCACCCTAACCCATTACTGCATGCGTGTACACGCTGGCTGACTCACAACAGCCCGCGTGTACCTACAAAAGCACGAAAAAAGGAAAGTTGCCAACGAAAAACAAAGCTATGGGTGAGTTAACTAAAACTCCCATACATGCATGGCCGAGGGTTCGTCTAAAACCCTAGCTCCTTCTAGCCTATAAAAGAAGGGGTAGGGGTACCATTTGGAGGAGGAAAAAATATAGCGAAGAAACTCTGCCCATTTACGTATTCCATTGTCCCAACCCTTTAGCCTTTCCTCATTCCAAAGGAGATTTAACACAAAGAAGTTGAAGGATAGAAGAAGAGGAGCCCATGATCAGGTTCAAGGAGTGGTGGCTGGTCTCAACTTTTGTAAGTTGACTCACTTTAAGTAATAAAAAGAATTATTTTCCCGTCCCAATTTATGAACTGTCTATGGTTTGATTAGTTTATGTTTGATTTCTAACCCTTGAGTATAGAAGTAGCATACATGCATAGTTGTTGTTTGTCTTGAGTGCAGGTCATCTTTGGAAGGAGCAGTGAAAACAAGTAATCAAGCACAACAGAGGATCGACATCGAACGCCGGTAATAAGGTAGGTGATCCTTCCATGCATCTACTGAGAAAAGGGGATTTAAATCTAGGGATGTAGGTAGAAGGTAGTTTCTATTCGGTCGCCAATTCTGTTGTTGGGAAAAACACCCTACGGACTAGAAAAATAGAGTTCATACTTTGCATGCAGATTTGACCGAATAGAAACTACCTTCTACCTACATCCCTATATTTAAATCCCCTTTTCTCAGTAAATGCATGGAAGGATCACCTACCTTATTATCGGCGTTTGATGTGGATCCTCCGTTGTGCTTGATTACTTGTTCGTGATGCTCCTTCCAAAGATGACCTACACTCAAGACAAACAACAACTATGCATGCATGCTACTTCTATACTCAAGGGTTAGAAATCAAACATAAACTAATCAAACCATAGACAGTTCATAAATTGGGATGGGAAAAACATTCTTTTTATTACTTAAAGTGAGTCAACTTAGAAAAGTTGAGATCAATCACTGCTCCTTGAACTTGATCCTGGGATCCTCTTATTCTGTCCTTCAACTGCTTTGCGTTAAATCTCCTTTGGCATGAGGAAAGGCTAAAGGGTTGGGACAATGGAATACGTAAATGGGCAGAGTTTCTTCGCTATATTTTTTCCTCCTCCAAATGGTACCCCTACCCCTTCTTTTATAGGCTAGAAGGAGCTAGGGTTTTGGATGAACCCTCGGCCATGCATGGCTAGGAGTTTCAGTTAACTCACCCATAGCTTTTTGTTTCATCGGCAACTTTCCTTTTTTCGTGCTTTTGTAGGTACACGCGGGCTGTTGTGAGTTAGCCAACGTGTACATGCATGCAGTAATGGGTTAGGGCGCCTGGGCCTTTACACAAGAGGATTTTCAAAGAGTTGTTCAATAGAGTTTTGGAAAATAAGGGAAATGAGTTGGCCTGATGCCAGGTAAGCATATGTGGTGCAATTTAGGGTTATAACAATATCTCATCACTAGAAGACAAAACAGATCTAGATTCAATAAGTATGGATGAGCTACATGGAATATTCACAGCATATGAAATGAGAAATGAATAGGAGAATCCAGTTACAAAATAAGCAACATTCAAAGCATCCAAGAAGTCAAAGAAAAAGGGCAAGCAACAGGAAAATCAGACAACAACATCAGTGACATCTCAGACAATGATGATGAAGTAGCCAACTTCATTTGAAGACTGAAAAATGGAACCGGTGGAAAATACAGAGGTAATATTCCATTGATTTGTTTTAATTGTGATAGTATTGGTAATTTTGATAACAAAATCCCCCATCAGAAAAATAAAATAAATGAAGAAGATTCCTCAAATAACACACAAGTATATTGTTGAGTCTCCATTTTGACACCTTTATCACCCTATATTACCCTCTTTTTGAGCTTATTTTACCTATGCTATGTCTATAAAATTGACTGTTTGCTCCACAAATCCACTTGATGACCTTGTCCATGTGCATAGACAGGTAACTTATGATTAAGGCATGATTTGTTTAGTTTTCTTGATTAAATTCGATTAAATGATTGATTATGTATGTTCCTAATCACTTTGACTCTTAAGAAACTTCATCCAGTACTTCACTAATCTGGTACTGCAACCATAGCATGATCTGGTACTTCATTGGATCTGGTACTCCGCTAGATCCAATACCCTATTTGATCTGGTACCAATGCTCCACCTATTCCAGTATCGATGTTCCACCTATTCTGGTACTCCACAACGCTTCTTCCGACACTAACCGCTTAGTTTTTATTCCAGTACCAACTCAACATTGCATCCGTTACCAGTCTTGTGCTCGTTTTGGTACTGCCTTTGTGCCTGATCCGGTACCCATGGTCATGACTATGTGTTGGAAAATATTTAATAGACAGCGCATGCTTGTATACATGTCATTGATAGCAAGTACAACAGTGAAGATGGCATGAGTACAGAAAGTATGTAATAGATGGGCATTTGAGAAGATGCTACAAAGAAGATTCGAATAAGCTCAGAAGAAATAATGCAGAGGATTGTTGGTAGATCATCGATGGCAAGATCAAAGTAAGCGGAACAAAGTAATGTCGGGAGGAGAAGCAACATTTCTGATCATTGGATCCCATTTACAATTCCCGATAACCATCAGATCAAGTGTTGATCTGGACCATTGATCCGACTCCATTTCGGAGTTTCGCGACTCGCGACTTGGAGAGGCAAGAAACGTAACCATCGAAATCTCGATATGCGAAATCGCGATTTAATCGCAGCCGTCAGATCAAGGTGTGATTTGGACCGTTGATCTGACTCCATTTCAGAGTTTCACGACTCACGACTTGGAGAGGCAAGAAACATAACCATCGAAATTGCGATATGCGAAATCATGATTTAATTGAGCCCGTTAGATCAAGTTGTGATCTGGACCATTGATCCGACTCCATTTCAGAGTTTCAAAAATCGCGAATTGGAGAGGAAAGAAACATAACCACAAGAATGTCGAAATCGCGATATGAGAAATTGCGATGTGATCTGAGCCATTGAATTAAGATTAGATTTGGACTGTCGAATCTTAGGACAAGTCACTGACTTGGAGTCAACGGAGCATGGTGTGGAAACTCATGAGATGCAAAATCACGAAATGATCTGAGCCAATGAATTAAGATCAGATCTGGATCATCGAATCATAGGACAAGTTGCTGACTTGGAGTCAATGGAGCATGGTGTGGAAACTCGTCTGAGATGTGAGATCACGATAAGATCTGGACCATCAGATCTATGGATATTTCAACCATCGATCAGACTCAATGAAGTTTATAAACTCACGAAATATGAAGTGCCTTTTGGCACATCCTATGGTCATCGCCGATGGTCACGAGAAGGGAAGGAGTCAGTTCAGATAAGCTCCATTTCGGAGTTTCGGGGATCACGACTTGGAGAGTCGAGATGCCTCATCTCCATATTCATGAAATACGAATTCGCAAAAATCACTTTATGAATAAGTGCTTGGTCATGGCCTTGGTCATATAGAGGAAGAAGCTAGCACAAAAAATCTCTTTATCAGAGTTTCAGAGATTGCGATATGAAGTGTCGAGACACTTGGCCACAGGAATGTCGAAATGCCGAAACCTGATTTAAAGGCAAGATTAATAAATTTCATCCAATGGTGCAGATAAACTTGAATATGATCGGAGGACTATTGTTCTCTCTCACAGTTAATTCATCAGTTACGAATTTGTTAGCAAAACTGATTAATGATTCTTGATCAGTTGGCGTTTCAGTTGCTTAGACGATTTTTTTCTTTTGCCTCAAAAGATTTGAAGTGTAACTGTTGTGGGTGTGTGTTACCCATGATTTTGGTCATCATGATGATGTATTGATGATGGTTTACTCAGGCTCTTCATAAGAACTTTCTCCTGAGAAAAAGTTATTTTCATCTCTTCTAGAAAACTCATTTTTGAAGACTGTTCGTAGGCTGCTAGTATATTTTCCTGCGAGAATGCATGATTCTCATAGGCTCCCTTAAGCCAGGGTGAGAGAAGTTCGCACTGTGTTGAACTTCTAGGGTGATAAATCTTTCTAAAGCAAGGAAAAAGCTGAATTATCGATGCTTCTAGAAGGGAATCTTCTAGAAGGATGAGATGGCATTCGAATGGTTATCCTAGTACTGGATTCCCTGATATTTTGGGATCATTCTTATCCAAGTAACTAATTCATTCTCTTCTATATATTGAGGGAATTCTCATGGAAAAGGTGAAGCAAGATTCATTGGAGAATTAGTGAAAGAATTGTGTGAAGGACTGAAGCTACAACAACTTGGAGACTCCAG
Source organism: Picea engelmannii (assembly GCA_009831015.1). Taxonomy (NCBI): domain Eukaryota; kingdom Viridiplantae; phylum Streptophyta; class Pinopsida; order Pinales; family Pinaceae; genus Picea; species Picea engelmannii. The sequence goes on from ML786633.1 coordinate 191,019, forward strand.
CAAGTTTATCCAAAGAGGTTTTGATCTTCTTCATGCAAGTGAGCAAGCGTGTGTGTCGGAGCCAAGGGCCATTGAAAGGAAGTTTGCGACATCAAGGCTCAAGTTGTAATCTTTACTTTCCATTAATATGATACAGTAATATGTCATTTTCCCATAAAGCTATTTCCACTTTATTGTATAATTCCTTGATCATATACATAGATTGACCGTTGAATAGATTGTGCTTTCTTCACTTTGGTTGGTTTGTGTTGTCTTGGTCTTGATTGCACGAGAGCACTGGAGCAAAGTGGGAGCAACAAAGTCCATAGAAAGCGATAATAAGGTATGTTATTTGTTCTTGCCTTCTATTTAATTCAATGGTAAAAATCTAGGGAAAGAGTCATGTTCTGTCTTGCTTTGTTCTAGATCTAGGTGGATCTAGGGAGATCGGTTAGTGTCCGCACCTACGGATTTATCCAATAACAAAATTAGCGACTCCACTCGGGAGCATCCCATTTTCTTTGTGGATTTTGATATTTTTCTGTGGCCATTTTCTCTAGTTTCACGTTTCTCCTGTCCTATCAATCTTTGAGTCTTCAGGATATCCTGATAGACCCTCTGGGTCCAGAGGCCTTTTTCAATTTTGCTTCATTTTTCAAAATTTTGACTATGTTCAGGCATTTTCACACTGTACTTCATTGCAGCCTGCGAGAATAGGTAGAGTTCACACTCTACCTTTAGGTTTTAGCGCGAGGTTCTCACACCCTGCTCAAGGGTCACCTGCGAGAATCAATAATTCTCGCACTGTGTAATATTGTCTGCCTGCGAACTCAATTTTTCAAAAATTTGGATTTGAGTTTTGGTATTTTCAACTGCCCAGCTTAGTTTGTTTGCCTCATAAGAGTTTTTTGGACCATGGATTGATGTTCTTCTTGTCTTTGTTTGCATGCATGAACAGTCTTAGGATTTCAAGGCTTTTCTTGTCATTTGTGTCTTGACTTTCTTTTCTTGACTTTTCTTGGAAAAACCATTCTCTCTGACTTCACAATCTGAGTGTGTTTGATTAGTTAAGAACCAGTGATTGGTTGAAAGTTGAGTGCTTAGTTTTTCTCATTTTCTTATTGGTTTGAAAGATCATTTTCTTTTGCATTTGAAAAGACTAAATTGGTTTTCTCTTTATTTTTTTTTTCGTTGAAAGAGTGGATTGGGTATTTATCATTGCTTGTTCATTTGGTTTTTAATTTTCTGTACTCTCGCTGTCATAGTGTGGGTCCTTTTTGAAAAGTGAACAAAAAGTTTTTCTTTCAAAAAATTCTTTTCGTTTTAGAAAACATTGAAAATCAAATTATTGACATTGTTGAAGTATTTGAAAAAGACACAATAGAGAGTTGTCATTTGATAAGTGATTGTTTGCATTTGCATTTCAAAGGAAATTTTGCATTGTAGTTCAAGGTTGATCTGGAAAACTTTCTCTCTCTCCCATACATAGGATTCATTGAACGAAAAGTGATATATTTCATTCTCATCCTTACATTGTTGGGTCAGAGTCATACAACATAAGTTTCATTTTCGTTTCCTTTGAGTAAACAACAACTCTTAATAACACTGCGTAATCATAAAATTTATCTAGTAACTCTTTTCTAGGGCTCTATTACACCATCATTTAGTTAGGCTAGCGCTTTGGAGTAGGAAGAGAGATACACTCTCCAAAAGCACAAAACACACAATAACATCTTGTGTTAGGGAGTGTTAAATTCCATTTGCAACATCTTGTCCTGGGAAGCCCTTCTCACACAAGGGTCAAACACTAGGTCGCATTGATATTGGCAGAGTTACTCACCCTGCTTTGTTGATATCAGTGTAGAGATTGCACGTATTACGGGGATCACTCAGAGGTATACCCACAATGATGAGTGGAAGCCTTTTGAGTTGATTGCAGGATAGATACCCTGACCTTGCATGTGGATCGAACTGTCGACTGTTCCCCCAGACTTTATTGTTGTTGGTGGTGACCTTAGTGGCCTATATTTCTAGGTTCTTACCCAAGGTGACTATGGAGGGGAAAGTCTTCACGGTACCTGGAATTGACATTGACCAAACTCACTCGGGCTCCTTGGGGGTATACCCACAATTATGTGTGGGATCTTGCACTAGGGTGTAAGTCCATTAAGCAGGTCGTCAGCATAACTTTTCCACCCTAGCCCCGCTCCTTCTCGTCTCGTTGTTGCGACGTTGGATTTCATCACCAACTAGTGGCTTCAAAATTAGAAGGTCTTGTTTGCCTGGTGATTGCTTTCTAGATTTTGTTTACTAGCGCGTGTTGTTTGTTTCTCGAAGTTGACCATAGGATTTTCTTCGCGAAGTTTTTTACTCATTTACAATAGCTCCCCCACGTCGTTCACGTAGAATGCAGGGTTTATCTCCATAGCATCTGGACAGTTCTCAACCCTTGCCTACAGGTACACCTGAGGGCTCTCCTCAGCAAAGTGAAGCCACAGTCATCACCACACCACAAGTGGAACGAATTGACTCTCTAGAACCTTTCTGAATTACCAATACTCAAGAGGATTTTCGACTTCACCCTAGTTCTGAACGACCATTTATGCGACTGAATTCTTCTGGAGAATTAGTTGTTACATCTTCTGGATCACCCGTTGGGCCTTTTCCCAGCATAGAAGGCCAAGATCCTTTTTGGTCTATAGGTGTTTTACGAAGGGACCTTTTTGGTCCTGGTTCGCCTGTGGTCTCCGAAATCAACCCTCCGGTGTTTTCTGAGACAGAGACTGTACCGTTGACTACGACTTATCACTTTACTGTCCCTGCCGAAATGGCCCATATCATGAATACTACGAGTGTCCCAACCAGGTTCACTGTGGCTGGTATTGCTCCTATAAACACACATCAAATGCCCAATGTCACTCCGACACTACCACCCGGATACCATGCGTTGAATGCTTCTATTCCAACACCTCCGCAACCCCCATTCGGTTCTCTAGGTGGTCCTTCTTTTCCTGGGCACCCTATTCCCAGTTTTATTCCGACACTCCCTCAATTTCCTTCTAGAGGACCTTTCTTATCTTCCACTAGCAATCCTAATCCTAGTGGCACTATCCCATCCATTACACCAAACTTGCAGATTCCCGTTGGTGGAAAAGGTGGTACGATTCAAATTCCTCTTACTGGACACATTCCAATTACTACACAACCTTCGATTGGGACACAACTTCAGGTTGGAACTCCACCTATGATAGGGGGACCAACCCCACCTTTTGGACAAAATATACCTCCCTCTTTGGCCCAGTATTGGAATCAGATGATACAAAATCCTCCTCAAACGACTGGGGGGCAGCAGTTACCTATCCCTACTATAGGCCAACCATATCCAGGTATACCCAATCCTATTTGGGGTACGAATGCTCAAAATCAGGTCCCCGCTCAAGGTTATAATCCCTGGAACTACTATCCTCTCCAACCACCACCGAATCTGCCTGGGTCTTCCCATTATGCACAGACTGCTTACGGTCCTACTAGTTTTTCGACAGGGCTTCCACCCCAAAGCCACCAGTACCCGCAGGTGAATCGACAGTTACCTTTTCTTTCTACTTTGGATTTGCCAGATTTGTCTAGGATTTTAAATTATCCTATTCGTCACTCTCCCCAATGGCCTGTTATTCCAGCCAAGCTTCCATCAGACATTCCTAAATTCGACGGCAAAGTGGGAGAGGACCCGAACAATCACGTGATGACTTTTCACCTATGGTGTTCATCCAACTCATTGATGGATGACTCTATTCGTTTACATCTTTTTCAACGAACCCTTACTGGTTCTGCTGTAAAGTGGTATATCGAATTTCCACGAGGTTTCTTCTCCGATTTCAACACCCTAGCTATGGATTTCCTTACAAATTACCAGTTACCGATCCGTTATGATACCGGGACTGATATTTTGACTTTCTTCAAACAGACTAAAGGCACTCATATATCGGATCATATCCATGAGTGGCGAAGGCGACGACGTCTCATTAAACTTGAACTCCCCGATCAATTACTGGCAGAATGGTTTACAAAATCCTTTGTGAACGAAATTGGTAAGGACATTGCCATGGGTGGCATTGTCATGGAGGAGAAGGCTATAAGTCATGCTCACTATCTTGATCTCGTTTATTCGCAAATGGGAACACTTTACGATTTACTACCTGAATTACCTCGTCCTAATACTTCCAACACTTCAACTACTCCAGTTGCCTCACCTGCAGCTGACGGTGTGATTGGTACTGCCAAAGCCCAATCACATTCTGTTTCAAACACAACCCCTAAATCTTCTTCTTCTAATGTTCAAAATGCTCCATCTCCTGCCACTCCCACCGGCAAAACTTCTGAGGTAAATGTTGTCCAATCTACCCCAGCCGGTAAAAAAAAATCTAAAAAGGGGAGAGGCAAGAATAAGGAGGGAAAAAATAATACTCAAGTAGAGAAACCTAAAACTACTCCTGTTGATGACCGGGATAAGCGCAAACCTTGATACCCTTGCCTTATCTTTGGTGATGATCACTACACGAAGGATTGTCCACGATGTGCTGAGGTCACTAAGTTCCTTTAGGGAGCCCCGAAACCACCTACATCGGCTGTCTTATCCCAACCCTTCCCGTCTCAACAACAGGCTCAGTTGGTCATTCAATACCAACCCTCATCTTCTATGAAATCATATGTTTTGATGTGTACTGGTGATTCTAAGCAGAACAACGTTGCACTCACGACTAGAGCCAAAGATTATTCTCCATCTAAGGAGAAGGTTGACGATTTACCTCCTGCTTTGGTACAACCCTCTCCAGCGACTCCACCTACCAACGGTCCTCTTCATCTCGAACGACCGAGCCTCGACATAGTTCTGCGACCCCCCCCTAAGGGTGTCATTTGGAAATTGGCTTTCAATCCTCATGCTCATGCGGCCCAGAACTACAACATTGTTGAAGATCTGGCTCAAGCACCTTCTGCGATGTCAGCCCTTGAAGTCCTTCAAACTTGTCCTACACAACGAAAGGCACTATTGAAAGCTATTGGTGGAATTGACCCAACGGATACGAATTTAATAGTCTTTGACTTGGATGATCATATTCCAAGATTACCCCCTCAACTCGTGTTCCAGATACAGGTTGTTTTCTCTGACAAGAACATTTGCCAAACTGTTATCGATGAGGGTGCCTCGACGTGTGTAATGTCTTTTGCTTGTTGGAAAGCCATTGGCTCTCCTCCCTTGAATGAATCAAAAAACACTCTTAAAGCCTTCAATGTCTCTGGTTTTAAGCCCTACGGTGTTCTTCCTTCGTTACCCATTACACTAGAAGGTAAGATGGTCCAAGTTGAAGTGGAAGTCTTTGACGCTCCACTTGATTATAATCTTTTACTTGGTCGCAGTTGGATCGATTCCATGTGCACCGTTGTGTCGACACTTTTCCATGTAGTATGTTTCCCTCATCAAGGAAAGATTGTTACCGTTGACCAACTCTCCTTCTTTAATTCCGATACTCGTACTGGCAACGTACCATTTATTGATAAAACCCTGTCGGGTTATGAGAATGTCGGTGTAGGCCTTTTAAAAGACTCCTCATTAATGGGTACTTTCCCCATTCCACCGCCTGATGTTCCACGCTCGTTAGTTTCTTCTATCAACATGATTTCCACTGTGCCTCACGAACTTCTTGTGTCTTCCAACCCTTGGATAGTCCCTGACCCTGGAGATCATCTTCGTTTCGACGACACAATGCCGTTAAGTCCGGTTGAATCCGCTTATCAGGCCATTCAATCGGCAACACCTTCTACCCCCTCCTTTGATGAGTTGTCTCCTAATCCTTTTCATGTTATTTTTCCCACTGACGAGATGATCATGTCCGTCATGGAGGACACCCCTTGGGATGATGGGCATCATCGTTCCATACTTTTTCTGAAGCAACATACTCTTGAGAACTACCAACGGATTTCGACTCCATCGACCATTGTTGATCCTGCTTCTCTTCATCCTGTGGTCTCAGTTGGTACTTTTGCAAAATGGGGCATCGATTTCATGACATGTCACTCTCACTCGACCGGAGGGCATGGTTACAACATTGTAGCTGTTGATTATTTTACGAAATGGGCCGAGGCGATGCCGACATTCGACAAAACTGGAAAGACCGCAACCTTGTTTCTTTTTAATCATGTCATAGATCGTTTTGGTGTCCCCCAAGCTATCATCACTGATCATGGTAGCCACTTTAGGAATTTTATGATGTCTGAACTTATGGAAAAGTTGGGTCTTCGCCATGATAACTCAACGCCCTATTATCCACAAGATAATGGTCAAGTCGAAGCGATTAACAAAGTTCTCATAACTATGCTTCGATGAATGATAGGGATTCATAAAAAAAGTTGGCACACAATGTTGTTTTCGGTATTGTGGGCGTACCGAACATCTATGGTGTGGAAGCCATTCTTCCTATAGAATGTGAGATACCCTCTCTGAAGCTAGTTGTTGAACTCCTACCCAAAACTTCTGCTCAAGAAGAACGTCTATTGTATCTTATGAGATTAGACGAAACTCGACGTGATGCCACTCTAGTAATAGAAGCCCAGAAAAAACATGTTAAGGCCCAATACGAAAAATCATGTCAAGCCTCACGTTTTCTCTGAAGGTGATCTTGTTCTTCTCTATGAATAGGATCGAGATGTGTTAGGAGCTGGAAAATTCGAACCCATGTGGCAAGGTCCTTATATTGTTCGCCGAGTTTTGGAAAAGGGAGCATATGAGTTGGTAGATTACGATGGTATCCCTTTGAGTGAACCCAAGAATGGGTTGTACTTTAATAAGTACTATGCATAAATTATTTGTGCACAAGTACTTGTATTTTAATGTATCATATTTTGTGTGTGTTACTATAGCTTTCTTTTGTCGTTATCTGGTCTCTGCCCTTATGTGACGTTGTGTTTGATTTCCAGATGTCGGAGTCTTTGCTACCCTATATTGGCTTTGCTGATGGTGCTAGCCGTAGTACTCAGAACCTTGCTTCCGCTACGTGGGAAATTTATGCCCTAACAAACGAACTTGTATCTTTACGAGGTGTGTGCTTCAGCCGTGCGACCAACAATGTTGCAGAGTATAGTGCCATTATTGAATTATTGGTTGATTCTCTCTCACTCAGAATTCGCCATTTGGTTGTGCGCGTTGACTCGCAGCTTGTAGTACTACAGTTAAGTAATATCTACTCTATTCGAAGTCCTACTTTGTTACAGGTGTATTTGTGAATTCACCTCTTGGAACGTTATTTTGATCACATTGAATATCAACATATTCCCAGATGTCTAAATACATTAACAGATGCATTGGCTAATTATGTATTGGACAGACATTTGAATCATTTATAAATCAAACACATCGAAATTCACACAATATAAAGTAAACTAGTAGAAGCCATCTGTATATATAACGATCAAAAGAGTTTTTTACAAAAAGTTTGTCTGAAGACCAAAATGTCAAAAATTGAAGCTTATAGCTTCTACAAAGTGACGTCATGGATGACATTCATGATAACACACGACTGCCCTATCAACCCTACGGAGCAGTCGACTCATAGATGCTGATACCCCTATAGTATGACGTCGATCGCATCGTGGAACCTCTTCCAGAGTCATGTCTGGAATGTTTGCAGTCAGACCCTCTATATTCTGTTCCACCACTTGGTAATCCTCGACAAACTATGGTGCTGCCACTACCTCTCCTCACTGCTGGATGGGAGAAGTGCCAGGAGGTTTGTAAGGTCCAACATCTGTCTTATCAAAAAATGATTTTGTATTAGTCTTTGGACAAGCATATAAAACAAAAACATTTGAATATGATAAAAATTCACAAAAGAATTTAAAAAGAGAAAATGTGTGTACTTCTTACCAAGGTCCCCCCACTGATCATCCTCTGGTAATACCAAATCTGGATCTCCTCGGAAATCCAGCCCAGCATAAGCGTAGTCATCAACCATCAACATCTGTGGTTGAAGCCAGCCAAAGAAAGTATCATCATATTTGATGATCGGTCCTGCTACGTGTCGGGCCATGAGCTGACACCATCTCAGCATCCGTGGATCCCTGGGAGTCGGTAAATTCCACTCCACCTGTAGCCTCAGTAATGGGACCCGCTCAAGGAAGAAGGATACCAGCAAAGATCCGTACCCGAATTTCTTCAGGTCACCTCACCTACATTTGGTCAATTGCTTTTTTATACTGCGAAGCACAACATCTGCCCAGTTGAACACTCGAGGCTCAGTACACTCAATAGCATACTGGAAGTAACTCTGTAACACCATATGGGGAGCAGAACTCCCAGCCATCTGAGCTATAGTGAAAAGGATAGTACAGAGGGTCAAGTCTCGTACCCCCCAGATAACTACTTTTCCTTTCTTTTTCTCAGGCTCGGGAACGCAGTGTAAATTGCAGTACTCACTCATCTTCAGCCCACCACCTCTACTACCTGTCAGGCTCACATAGTACCCTCGCCGTGACAAGCCAGTCAAAAAGTAAATGTCCTCAATGTATAAGGACAGTGTGTGGACCCTCACATGAAACACCTGCTAATCAGGGTCCCACATATGCACCAGGTACTCTAATAGTCTGACTTGGGCCCTCATGCCCGGGATACGAAAGTACTTCAAGAGCCCACAGTCTCTCAAAGAAGCTATAGTAGGTGGATGATTTTCATCCATTTCATTATCCTCTTCATGTTCCCTTTCTCTCCACTCAAGCACCATGTTGATGGCCAATTATCTGCATAAGGAACACAATAAGAGGATTAACAACTTTTTTCATGCTTTGGATCTTTTTCATTGGGTAAAAATTTAATTTTTTTTTGGGCTTTACGGTTCTCGTAGGTGCCCTATGTGCATAGTGCGAGAACCTCACAGGTGGCTTTAGGCTCACCTATGAGAATGCATCATTCTCGCAGGCCTCGTATAGCCTACCTGCGAGAATGGCAGCGCGCATGTAGGGCTTGGAAAATCAACTTAAAACTAAAAATTTAACCAATGAAATTACAAAATTAAATAATGAAAGTGTTAAGGACGAAGAGCATACCTAACTATTGTAGATGGCTCGCTGAATGGTCTCTCGTAGCTCCCACAATCTGACACCGAACTTGGAGGGTAAAAGAGGGGTTTTTTGAGCTCAATAGTGGAAATGTAAAAATGGTATGGTAAAAAGAGTATTTACTCCTTTTATTTACTTTTACTATATCATTTTGGTTTTTTATGATTATTTATCGATTAAACCCTA
>ML786633.1:201517-237392 GCA_009831015.1 Picea engelmannii
ATGCTATATTTTGACGGCATGGATCCACAGTGTATGATTGGTGGCCATGACCCATGTCTATAATGTCATCAGTCTGTGATCTGAGTATGGGAATGCCTACCTCAGAATTGATATATATGATATTCTGCAGATGCTTGGTTGTTTGCAGGTTTCCGATTAGGTGTGCTCCTGGTTCCCGACACACACATGCAGCTTACAAATTCTATCGGTTGTCACTGGTTCCAACCTCATAGTTTGGGGGGAATTCTGTTACCCATGATTTTGGTCATCATGATGATGTATTTATGATGGTGTACTCAGGCTCTTCATAAGAAATTTCTCATGAGAAAAAGTTATTTTCATCTCTTCCAAAAAACTCATTTTTGAAGACTGTTCGTAGGCTGCTAGTATATTTGCCTGCGAGAATGCATGATTCTCACAAGATTCCTTAAGCCAGGGTGCGATAAGTTCACACTATGTTGAACTTCCAGGGTGTGAACTCTTTCTAAATCAAGGAAAAAGATGAATTCTCGATGCTTCTAGAAGGGAATCTTCTAGAAGGATGAGATGGCATTCGAATGGTTATCCTAGTATTGGATTCCCTGATATTTTGGGATCATTCTTATCCAAGTAACTAATTCATTCTCTTCTATATATTGAGGGAATTCTCATGGAAAAGGTGAAGCAAGATTCATTGGAGAATTATTGAAAGAATTGTGTGAAGGACTGAAGCTACAACAGCTTGGAGACTCCAGCAAGTTTATCCAAATAGGTTTTGATCTTCTTCATGCAAGTGAGCAAGTGTGTGTGTCGGAGCCAAGGGACATAGAAAGGAAGTTTGTGACATCAAGGCTCAGGTTGTAATCTTTACTTTCCATTAATATGATACAGTAATATGTCCCTTTCCCATAAAGTTATTTCCACTTTAATGTATAATTCCTTGATCATATACATAGATTGACCATTGAATAGATTGTGCTTTCTTCACTTTGGTTGGTTTGTGTTGTCTTGGTCTTGACTGCACGAGAGCACTGGAGCGAAGCGGGAGCAACAAATACCATAGAAAGTGATAATAAGGTATGTTATTTGTTCTTGCCTTCTATTTAATTCAATGGTCAAAATCTAGGGAAAGAGTCATGTTCTGTCTTGCTTTGTTCTAGATCCAGGTGGATCTAGGGAGATCAGTTAGTGTCCGCACCTATGGATTTATCCAATAATAGTGTGGTGTATAAAAGAAAAAGATATAGATTGTACACGGTTCGCGGTTCTGTACGAAAAATTAATTAAACTATAAGAAAGGGAAAATCACAGGATGCACAGTGTGAGGCTAATAATATGCGCAGTGTGAGATAAAACTCAGAGAAGAGTAACAGATGAGGAAAATACCTGAAGCAGAGTAGAATAACAGAACAAGTTGAAGCAGAGAAGAACGACAGAAAAAGTTGAAGCAGAACAGAATGACAGAACAAGTTGAAGCAGAGAAAATTTGCAGAACAGACAAAGGAAGAGAAGAAATGTAGAATAGTTAGAAGAAGACTAGATTTACAGAACAAAGAAGAAGTGGTAAGAATCGATTTATCTGTGTAGTTGGTTTTTTAATTATTCATTTATATTCCAGGGTGGTTGGGAGGTGCTAGGGAGGATTGTTGTCCTTAGAGGTTCAAGTGGGAGCTTGAACACAGGGATTTGTAGCTTCCATCTAGTTGCAGCCAGAGAAACCAGGGTGGTAGGGTGGTGTAAGGGAGAACAAGTGTTGTTAGTTATACAGGTTGGAGCCTGTGTAACTAGAAGTTGGTGCTTCCATCCAGTTGGTGCTGGAACATTAAGGGATTTGGTGCTTCCTTCTAGTGGGTGCTAGAGAAACCAGAGAGTTGGTGCTCTCAAACAAGTTGCAGCTTGTAAAACAGAGGTAGCAACCTCACATTGAGTTGGTGCTCAATTGTAGATGATGTACACAACTTAAAAGACTACCTATCATTTCGAAGAAGAAGAGGTTTTCACCCTTTATGGGTTTCCTCGTGAAAATCTGTCTCTGTGTATACCTTATGTGTGACTGATGCTCGTTACTTTTATTGTCCACATGTTGTATAATGTTGATGATCACTTGAAGAAATATTAAGAATGTATTAATAGACTTAAAATTGTTTAAGCACAATAACAACTGATTCACCCCCCCTCTTAGTTGTCTTAGTAATTTCAACAATTGGTATTAGAGCGGGTTCCTTTTATTCAAAGGTAGATTTGTAAGCTTAAACATGACAAGTCATGAAGGGACTTCAGCCTCTAAGCCCCCTCTGTTTGATGGAACAAATTTTTCCTTCTGGAAGATTAGAATGAGAAAATACTTAATGGCCTTGGGTGCTGATGTTTGGTATGTAGTAGAGACTGGATATACGAAGCCTGTCATGCTATCCTCCAAGGACGATAAGTTAGAGTTTAGTTTTAATGCTAAGTGAATGAATGGTATCTTGAATGGACTTGCTAAAGCTGAGTTTGTAAAGGTGATGCATTTTGAAACTGCCAAAACAATGTGGGATAAACTTATTAGCAGTTATGAAGGAAATGAGAAAGTAAAAGATGCCAAACTTCAAACATATAGATTGAAATTTGAACAACTAAAGATGAATGAAGATGAAACAGTTAGCAAGTATTTTTTAAGAGTTGAAGAACTTGTGAATGCCATGAACGGTCTTGGTGAGAAGTTTGACGAATCACTCTTAGTTCAGAAGATTTTAGATCTCTGCCTGATAAATTTAATTCAAAAGTCTCTGCAATAGAAGAACTAAGTGATCTTAAAACTCTGTCCATTGATCAACTCCTAGGAACTCTAACTGCAGATGAAATGAGAATTAACAAAGATAAATCCATTACTAGAGAAACATCTTTTAAAGTAGACAAGAATATTGATTCAGAATTAGATGATATTGAGGCAAAATTTGTGAGAAGTTTAAAGAAAGGATCGAGAAAATATCAAGGGAAGTTACCCTTCAAATTCTTTAACTATGGTAATATAGGTCATTTTGCACCTAAGTGTCCCCATCAGAAAAAGGACCAGAACTCTGATGATGAAAAGAAGTACAAATACAAGAAATATAATAAGAAGAAAAGTTTGGTTGCAAATAATGACAATTCCTCATAAGACACTGATAGCAACTCTTCTTGTGAAGATAAGACAAATGACTTCATGCTTATGGACAAAGAGGATTATGGTAATAAAAGCATAGGAAGTAATGATAATGATGAAGGAGTTGTAGTTGATATGGAAGGAGAACTAATCAGTGCACTGGAAGAAATTGACAGACTCAGAATTAAGAACAGAAAGAAAAAACAATTTCTGATACAGTTCTAGAAAGACAGTAAACAACCTGATGAAGACTTTGCCCTGCTGAAAATGAAATTAGAAGAGGCAAAGAAAATAGAAGACATACTAAAATAAAATTTGTCAGAGAAGAAATCCAGTTGTGAAGCCTTAGAAGAAGAGATAGTAAAAACAAGAAACGAAATGGAGAAGTTTAAGGGATTGTATCATCAAAATCTGCCAAGTATTAAAGCCTCATAAGGATTAACCTCCATTCTAAATCAGCAAAGAAATTCAAAATTGAAAGCTGGATTGGGATATGAAGAAGGATCAAGTAGTGATCATCCAAGTAATACAGAAATGATCAAGTTTTTCAAATCCTCAAACATTGATAATAGTCACTTTGCAGAAACAAAGAAGGAAAATCAGCCACCAAGAAGGAATGAAAGAAAAAGCACTAAACCAAATTTGTATATCAGAAAGATTATTGGCATGAAAGAAATTGACCTCCTCAAAGAAGACAAATTTTTTCAAGGTACAAAGATTTTTTCTATGGTTATTGTTTTTTATGCTCTAATTTTGGTCACAAAGCTATAAACTGCTCTTTAAGATTTAGATATGAACAATCAAGATATTCAATGAATAACTATCTTCCACAACAAAGATTGAGACAGCCAAGCAACAAACAATCACAGACTATAAATCATGTGATGACTGGGAGAAGGAAACAGGTGAAACACAACAACAATTATAAGCATAAAAATCGTTATGATCTATTATTCAGTGAACCAGAATGTTACAACTGCCATAATTATGGACATAAAGTTGCAGACTATCACTTAAAGAATTACAAGTCAAATTTGATCCCCACTACTGAAAATGTCAAAGTTTGGAAGAAGAAATTAGATGACAAGTGTGGACTAGTGCTATCAGCCCAAAGAAAAAAGAATCCCTGGTATATTGACAGTGGATGTTCCAAACACATGACTGGAGACAAAAGTAAGTTTCTAACTCTAAGTGATAGAAAATCAGGGAATGTAACTTTTGGAAATGATGCACCAGGAAAGATAAAAGGTAAAGGAATTGTAATTTTGAGTAATGGCAAAAGGAAAGCTCAAGATGTGTTGTTTCTAGAAGGTTTGAAACATAATCTACTTAGTGTCAGTCAAGTTTGTGACCGAGGGTGTGAGGTTGTTTTTACCTCTAAAGATTGTAGAATAAAATCTGTGGATTCAGGACAACTAGTTGCAAAAGGTATAAGAGTAGAAAACAATGTCTATGTATTAAAAGAAGAAAAAGAAGAATGTCACTTAAGAAAATATGATGAAAGTTGGATGTGGCATAGGAGACTTGGTCACCTAAATTTTGATCACATAATCAAACTCAGAAACAGTGGGGTAGTAAAAGATCTTCCAAAGATATCAAATCCATATGACTCTGTTTGTAAACCTTGTCAGATAGGAAAGTTTACTCGCACTCAGTTCAAATCTAAAAACTTTCCTTTAACAAAAAAACCTCTCCAGTTAGTACATATGGATCTATGTGGACCATCAAGGAAAGAAGGTACAGGAAAAGAAAATTACTTTATGTTGATTATTGATGATTATTCTAGACTAACTTGGGTTGCCTTTTTGAAAGAAAAATATGAAGAATTTGAAAAATTCAAAGAGTTTAAGGATTTGACTGAGAATCAAATAGGAAAAAGATTAAAGGCAGTAATGTCTGATAGAGGAGGAGAGTTTAGTTCAGGGAACTTCAAAGAGTTTTGTGATAAACATGGGATCAAAAGAGAGTACACAATTCCAAGGACTCCACAACAAAATGGAGTTGTTGAGAGGCATAATAGATCAATAAAACAAATGGCAAGATCAATGATGAATGAAAGGAACATACCTCAGACTTATTGGGTGGAAGAAATTCATACAACTGTTCATATCCTTAACAAATCTCATCTCAGGACACATAGTGACAAGACCCCTTATGAACTATGGTTTGGAAGACCTGCTTCAATCAAGCATTTTAAAGTTTTTGGGAGTAAATGTTATATCAAGAATAATGATGAAAATATTGGCAAATATGATGACCGGGTTGATGAAGGTATCTTTTTGGGTTATGCTACAAATAGTAAAGGGTACAGATGCTACAATAAGAGACTGCATAAACTAGTTGATTGTATAGATATAAAAGTTGATGAAGAAATCCCAGTCAGAAATGTAAGCAGTGCTGAACCAAGAACATAAGATATAGTTGAATATGAAGATGAACAGGTCCAAGGATCAGAAAAGGAAGAATCTGAATTAGATGAAGATATGAATACTAATCAGAAGAAAGAAGCAAAATCACCTCTCAAAATTATTAGAAAGAATCATCTTGAAAATCAGATAATTGGGGATATAAATAAAGGAGTTCAGACAAGAAGGAAATTGATTAAAGACTCAGAACAATCTCATGTTGCCCTTTTATCTATGACTGAACCTAAAAATTTTGAGGAAGCTAGCCAGGATGATGATTGGATTAGAGCAATGAATGAAGAGCTTGATCAAATTGAAAAGAACAATACTTGGGAGCTTGTCCCTAGACCTGAAGATAAGAATGTAATAGGTTCCAAATGGGTGTTCAAGAATAAAATGAATGAAAAATGGCAAGTTGTTAGAAATAAATCCAGATTGGTCTGTAAAGGATATGCACAAGTTGAAGGTCAGGATTTTGATGAAACGTTTGCACCAGTGGCAAGATTGGAAGCCATTAGAATGTTTCTTGCTTATTCATGTCATAATAACTTTAAGGTTTATCAGATGGATGTTAAGTCAACATTTCTAAATGGAGATCTAGAAGAAGAAGTATATATGGAGCAACCTGAAGGATTCTCATTCATAGATAATCCTAATCATGTTTGCAAGTTGAAGAAGGCCTTATATGGACTGAAACAAGCACCACGAGCTTGGTATTATAGATTGGACAAATTTCTACAAGACAAAGGGTTCAAGAAAGGTACTGTTGACAACAATCTCTACATTAAGTCTGAAGGTGATAGTTTACTAGTTGTTATGGTTTATATAGATGATATTATTTTTGGTTGTACTAATGAATCATCTGTCCAGTGGTTTGCTAACTCTATGCAAATAGAGTTTGAAATGTCCATGATAGGAGAACTATCATATTTTCTTGGCTTACAAGTAAAACAGAGTTCTGCAGGAATATTTATCTCTCAAGAAAAATATTTGAAAGAGATGTTAAACAAATTTCAGATGGAGGATTCATCTCCTGTTAGTACACCTATGGTGGTTGGTTGCAAGCTGAGTAAAGATTATATCTCACCTGATGTTGATCAAAGGTCATATCGCTCTATGATAGGCAGTCTTCTGTACAACACAACATCTCGTCCTGATATAATGCAAGTTGTTGGAATGGTAGGTTGTTATCAGTCTTCTCCTAAACAAAGTCTTTTGGTAGCTATCAAAAGGATATTTAAATACTTGAAGGGAACAATGACTTATGGTCTTTGGTATCCTAGAAATCAGAATTTCCAGTTAACTACTTATTGAGATGCAGATTGGGCAAACTGTGTTGATGAGAGAAAAAGCACCAGTGGAGGAGCATTCTTTCTAGGTGACTCATTAGTTGCATGGCTTGGTAAAAAGAAAGGATCCATTTCATTATCAACTACAAAGGTAGAATACATTGCTGCTGCTACTTTCTACACACAAATTTTATGGATGATACAAACTCTTGCAAATTTGAAGGTAACTTACACTGATCCCATTCCAATTCACTATGATAACACCAGTGCCATTAGTGTCTCCAAGAATCCTATTCTTCATTCCAAGACTAAGCATATTCCAATAAAGTACCATTTTCTCAGAGAACAAGTTACAAACAGAATTGTTCAACTGAATTATATACCTTCTACAGAACAGATTGTAGATATATTTACAAAACCATTAGCAGCAACCCCTTTTGGATATCTTTGTCAAAAGTTGGGGGTTATAATTTATTGTGTCTAATCTGTCACCTGGTCAGGGAGAGTACTTATTGAATATCTGGTGTATTTCCAAGATGCTCATAGTTGACAGGGGGAGTATGTTTTGCAACAACTCAGGGGGAGCATGTTTCTTCTTTGACATTGATGTCAAAGGGGGAGAAAAGCGTTTGGGAGGAGAGTTCGAATGCATGTGGGTGCTTCGGTTGCCATCAATGCCAAAAGAGGAGAATGTTGGCAAATATTTAACAGACAACGCATGCTTTTATACTTGTCATTGATGGTAAGTACAAAAATGAAGATGGAATGAGTACAGAAAGTATGTAATAGATGGGAATTATTAGAAGATGATGCAGAGAAGATTCGAATAAGCTCAGAAGAGATGGTGCAGAGGATTGTTGGCAGATCATCGATGGAAAGATCAGAGTAAGCGGAAAAAAGTAAGCTCGGGAGGAGAAGCAACATTTTTAATCATTGGATCCCATTTACGATTCCCGATGACCATCAGATAAAGTGTTGATCTGGACCATTGATCCGACTCCATTTCGGAGTTTCACGACTCACGACTTGGAGAGGCAAGAAACATAACCATCGAAATCGCGATATGCAAAATCACAATTTAATCGTAGCCATCAGATCAAGGTGTGATTTGGACCATTGATTCGACTCCATTTCAGAGTTTCACAACTCACGACTTAGAGAGGAAAGAAACATAACCATCGAAATCGCGATATGCAAAATCGCGATTTAATCACAGCCGTCAAATCAAGGTGTGATCTGGACCGTTGATCTGACTCCATTTCAAAGTTTCGCGAATTGCAACTTGGAGAGGCAAGAAACATAACCACAAGAACGCCAAAATCACAATATGATCCAAGCCATTGAATTAAGATCAGATCTAGACCGTCGAATCTTAGGACAAGTCGCTAACTTGGAGTCAATGGAGCATGGTGTGGAAACTCGCGAGATGCGAAATCGCGAAATGATCTGAGCCAATGAATTAAGATCAGATATGGATTGTCGAATCATAGATCTGGACCGTCATATCTATGGAGATTTCAACCATCGATCATACTCAATGAAGTTTATAAACTCGCGAAATATGAAGCACCTTTTGGCACAGCCTATGGTCACCACTAGTGGTCACGAGAAGGGAAGGAGTCAATTCAGATAAGATCAATTTCAGGGTTTCATGGATCGCAACTTGGAGAGTCGAGATGCCTCATCTCCAGATTCACGAAATGTGAATTCGCGAAAAGCACTTTATGCATAAGTGCTTGGTCATGGCCTTGGTCATATAGAGGAAGGAGCTAGCGTAGAAAATCTCTGTATCAGAGTTTCAGAGATCACGATATGAAGTGTCGAGACACTTGGCCATAAGAATGATGAAATACCAAAACCCGATTTAAAGGCAAGATTAATAAAGTTCATCCAACGGTGCAGATAAACTTGAATATGATCAGAGGGCTACTGTTCTCTCTCACAGTTAATTCATCAATTACAAATCTGTTAGCAAAACTGATTAATGATTCCTGATCGGTTGGCATTTCAGTTGCTTAGACATTTTTTTTCTTTTGCCTCAGAAGATTCGAAGTGTAACTTTTGTGGGTGTGGTGTATAAAAGAAAAATATACAGACTATATGCGGTTCACGGTTTTGTACGAAAAAATAATTAAATTGTAAGAAAGGGAAAATCACAGGATGCATAGTGTGAGATAAAACTCAAAGAGTAATAGATGAGGAAAAGACCTGAAGCAGAGAAGAATAACAAAACAAGTTGAAGTAGAGCAGAATGACAAAACAAGTTGAAGCAGAACAGAATGATAGAACAAGTTGAAGCAGAGAAAATTTGCAGAACAGACAAAGGAAGAGAAGAATTGCAGAACAATTAGAAGAAGACCAGATTTACAGAACAAAGAAGAAGTGGTAAGAATCGATTTATCTGTGTAGTTGGTTGTTTAATTATTCATTTATATTCCAGGGTGGTTGGGAGGTGCTAGGGAGGACTGTTGTCCTTAGAGGTTCAAGTGGGATCTTGAACACAGGGAGTTGTAGCTTCCATCTTTGCAGCCAGAGAAACCAGGGTGGCAGGGTGGTGCAAGGGAGAACAAGTGTTCTCTGTTATACAGGTTGGAGCCTATGTAACTGGAAGTTGGTTCTTCCATCCAGTTGGTGCTAGAACATTAAGGGAGTTGGTGCTTCCTTCTAGTGGGTGCTAGAGAAACCAAAGAGTTGGTGCTCTCAAACAAGTTGCAGCTTGTAAAACAGAGGTAGCAGCCTCACATTGAGTTGGTTCTCAATTATAGATGATGTACATAAGTTAAAAGACTACCTATCATTTCAAAGAAGAAGAGGTTTTCTCCCTTTATGGGTTTCCTCATGAAAATCTGTCTCTGTGTATACCTTATGTGTGACTGATGCTCATTACTTTTATTGTCCATATGTTGTATAATGTTGATGATCACTTGAAGAAAGATTAAGAATGTATTAATAGACTTAAAATTGTTTAAGCACAATAACAACTGATTCACCCCCCCTCTCAGTTGTCTTAGTAATTTCAACACTATGTTGATCCGGTACTAAAACCCTGTCTACAGAATTACGGTACCATCATTATGGTATTGGATTTGCACCTCTCTTTTTAGGAAGATAACGATGAATATCAAAATTTGGGGACATGATTTTTGTCCATAGAGGCATTTTCATGCAGACACATGAGACAAAATTCACATATCTCACGCGTGTGGACCTCCATCTCATGGGGAACGATTCACCCTAAATCATTGCCAATTTTCCAGAAATTCCAAGATCATGCCCAGATTCATGGGAAATGCATTTCCTTGATTAGATAATGGTTGTACTCGACCTCCATTAATGGAAAATAGTTTTGATTTGATTGTTCATGTATTGGATTGTCTAGAGCCAAATTTGTAATGTAAAAAGTATATAAATTGAGTGATGGCTCTAAGCCAAAGGAGAGGAATTCTTATGCTGCGGATTGGATTTCTTAACATACTCTTTTTGTAAATTCACTTGTTGAAGATTAATGGAAATTTGAATTTAGTGATCCTATGTGTATTTTAGCATTTAGCATCTGCTGATCTGAAATCTTCCATGTTGGCATCGGCAAGGGCCCATCGATCCATCTTGGTAAGCTCATTGTAAATTATTAGTCTAGATTTTTATTTCATGTACTTGTTGTTTTGATTTCATTTTTTATTTCACTATTAGAATTGATTGCAAAGTGTGGCAGTACAAGAATCATTTGAGAGTCCATCATTCGCATTACATGATCCAACAAATGGAATATCTCATAAAAACTTATGTCTCCTGTGTAGGAATGAAATAACTTTTCATAATTATCAAGTTGCGTTGATTTATTTTCTAAATGTCATTGGTTTGAAGAAGTGTGCAAAATTAGATAGGGATTTTTTTCAAGTTATTAGAATTGAGTTGTTACGGGAAATGAGATCAGATCTCGATCTCTCACATACATGCGCTTATAATGGAGTCTTTATACTCTGACTGGTAGTTCTTTTAGCCCAGTTAAGTTTCCAGAATGTTAATAAGTGATTGTATGGTTGTTCCAGGAGATAGAATCATAGCCCATATCTATCTTTCATGAGCCTATAATGAGCATATCCATCCCCTGAACAAGAATGATGAGTTATACATTTGTTGATCAATTTTTCTTTCTGGATTTTGAATTGTATGTGTTGAGTGTTATTTGAAAGGTGTGAAACAAAGTATTTTGTTATTGAATGTTTCTTCTTTATCCTATACTCATGAGACATAGGAACCTATCTGTTATTGGCACATATAGTGCATCAAATCTATTGATTATGAATCATGTTCGATAATTTATGTTTGGTAATATATTATGAATACAATTGCACCAACATATACAAAGGAGAAAGGACCAAAAATAAATTCTTCAAGAAAATATTTTGCACTAAAGAAGACAACATCTCATCAGACGAAGATGAAGACAGCGAAAGTGATACAGAAAGGGTTATATTCATGGAAATATAAAATTCCAATGAAGAAGGCACTGAAGAAGAATATGAAGAGGAAGAAGTTGACTATAGAGAAGAATTGTTGAGTTCTATAAAAGTTATAAAAAGAGAAAGGAAGAAAAACAACTCACTATAGGAGCAACTAAAAAGAAAAGAGGAAAATCAAAATTCCAACTCTAAAGAACTAGAGCAGATGATCACTAAATTAAAATTTTAAGTTGAATAAGACAAAATAATTGAAGAATCACTCAAATAATGGTTAGAATAAAGAGACATGATCATTGGAAATTTGGAATCGGAGATTGTCTCATTGAGAAAAGATCTTCAAAAGAAAAACATGCAGAACAACTCAAAAGTTTTGGACGATATTATTAGCAGTCAAAGGCCAAATCATGACAAGTACGAACTTGGATACAATCAGATAGAAAAGGGATAAAGCACCGAAACAACAAATCAAGAAACACAACCAAGAAGCTATGCAGAGACAGTTAGAGGAGACAAGAAGTTTTACAAGGAAGATGAAGGCCTCAAGAAGAAGAGGGATTCATATTTGAGAATTAGCTACAGTTAGAAACAAGAAGGCCTCAAGAAGAAGAAGGATTCATAACATTAACTCCTTTCAGAAGATCTTCAACTCCTAGGTATCAAACTATATTCTTTGTTTTATGTTATTCATGTAACAATTTTGGACATAAAGCTGTAAATTGCAAAGAAAATAGAAGAAACATAAACAACCTTGAAAGTCATGCACAAAATGGTTATAAAAGAAGGCCTAGTGAAACACAGAGAAGAAGTTACAACAGGTTTGAATCCTTGAGCATTGAAGTGGAATCCTACAAGTGCAACAAATTTGGACATATAGCCAAATATTGTAAAATGACAATCCCTCCTAGAGAATCACAACATAATAACAACAGTCACAGACAGGAACCTCAGCAGAGATTATGGATAAGAAATCAAAATTAGTATAACAATGAAGAATGCACACTCTCTCTACAAGATAAACACAATAAACATGGTTGGTATGTTGACAACGGCTTTTCAAAGCACATGGAAGGTGATGAGGATATGTTTCTAACCTTTAGAAAGAAAAGAGATGGATCAATTTCCTTTGGAAATGATGACTTCGCTAGAATCATTGCAAGAGGCACAGTCAGAATTGGAAACAAGGACACCAAGGTAGAAAATGTTCTACTAGTGGAAGATATGAAACATAATCTTCTAAGTGTAATTCAAATGTGCGATTAAGGTGACAAACTTGTATTGGATTCACAGAAGTGCGAGATAAGAAAAGAAGGTTCTGGTAGAGTGGTTGTAAAAACTATAAGAACTTCAAGAAACACATATGTATTAAGTGAAATTGGAAATAAAAAGTGTTGTCTAGGAAAGTAAGATGAAGTTTGACTATGTCACAAAAGGATGGATCACATAAACTTTAAAAACCTTGTCAAAGTCAACAAAAAGGAAGCAGTCAGAGAAATTCCCTAGATCACAAAGCCAACCAACACCTTAAGAAAGCATTTTCAACAAGGAAAGAAAACAAATACCAAATTCAAATCAATGGAATACTCCACAACAAGGCCATTGGAAATTGTGCATACCGATCTAGTTGGACCAACTAGAACAAAGGGTTTAAAAGGTGAGAAATACTTTATGTTGTTGGTTTATGATTATACAAGGATGGTTGCATTTTGTTTTCTCAGGAAGAAGTCAGAAGCATTTGAGAACTTCAAGGTATACAAGGAAATGGTTGAAAATGAAATGGATTAAAAAATCAAATGTTTGATATCTGATAATGGAGGAGAGTTTAATTTAAAGGAATTTATGGATTTCTGCAGAAAACATGGAATAAAAAAGAAATTATTTGTTGCTAGGACACCTCAACATAATGGATTTATTGAAAGGAATAACAAGACAATACAGGAAATGGATCAAACTATGTTAATGGATTCCAAGTTGAAAGATGTATTTTGGGCACATGCAATGCATACACCAGTTCATATTCAAAATAGATTAATGATAAAAAACAATAGTGATAAGACTCCCTACGAGCTATGGAAAGGAATACCAGTGAATGTGAAGCACTTAAGAGTTTTTGGAAGTAAATGTTACATCAAAAGAGAAGATGGTATAATGAGAAAGTTCAACTCTTGGGTGTACAAAGGCATACTTTTTGGATATTTGAGCGCAAGGAAAGAATACAAATGTTTCAATCTAAGGCTCAACAAAGTTGTGGAAAGCATCAATGTGACGATTGATGATACATATGGACAAAAAATAAAGGAAGAAGAAAAGGAATCAATGGAACAGATTCATGTAGAAGAAGTAAAGGAAGAATAAGTAGAAGAAGGGGAATATGAAGCAGAGTTGTTAAAAGAAAAAGAGAAAGAACAACAAGATATTAAAGTACCTCCAAAGATACCTAGAAAAAGAATACAGAAGAATCATCCTTCAGATCAGATTATCGGGAACAAAGATGCAGGAGTTGAGAATAGAAGAAGAATTTGTTCACCGGAAAAATTGCACCTAGCACTCTTATCCTCAGTTGAGCCAAGCATCTTTGAAGAATCTAACAAGAATGAATTCTAGATAAAATCCATGGATGTGTTAATGTTTATGCCATTATTATAGTTATTTGCATTTCAATAGATAACAACAACATAAGAACAAGATCACTGAGAAATACACATTCACAAGAGACACAACATTTATCCTATGAAACCCTCTAGGGGAAGAGAACCCAGGAAAACTTCCTTAATATATATAGCCAATACAATGCCAAGATATTTTATGATAAAACAGAAAGTCCTCTCCCAAGATATGTGCCACTCTCTCTCTCTCCTTTGTCGGTAACAGATTAGAACTTGTCTCTCAAACTGAGCAAGTGAGTTGTGATCAAATGAGGCGCTAGCCTCCTTTATTTATACAAGTTCTGGCATGTGTGAAGTTTCTCTTCACTAGTAGGGATGACTTCTTAATCTGGGTGGGTAAACCCACCTTTATTATATTTTTGGGTCTTCTTATTAACTGCTGGGGCTGAATTCTTATTCTGCCTATTATAATTGTCTGTTGACCAATCCGCAAAAGCGGAGTTGGTCCTATTACAATATCCGACATAATCAATCCACAATGGGGATTGATCCTATGAATAAATTATCAATAATAATAAGAATACTCTTTGCAGTTACATTATTTCAACACTCCCCCTTAACAATAAGGGTATTCTTCAACAACATCATGCGAGAGAGAGAGGACAACATCATCAACAACATCAGGTGGGAGGACAACATCATCAATATCATCTTGGCTGGTGTATCTATAAATCATCAGAAGTTTTCTTCATCAACAGCATTGTCATTCTCGAAAGAATGCCATCATCATCTGCATAAATATGTATCAGTATAAAAAATGATACCTCATCACAGCACTAGGCTGGCCCATCACAGTACTAGACTGGATCTATGTCACAGTTGTTAAGTTGGTAGCTCAGTGCAAGTCATATATTGCTTTATGTCTAACAACTAGGTTAGAAGCAAGGTATACACCATCTTTCTTTATGTCTAACAACTGGGTCAGAAGCAAGGAACACATCATCTTGCTTTACATCTAACAACTAGGTCAGAAGCATGGAACACATCATCTTCTTGCTTTATGTCTAACAATGAGGTCAGAAGCAAGGAATCATATTGCTTTACATCTAGCAGCGAGGTCAGAAGAAAGGAACACACATCATCTTGCTTTACGTCTAACAATGAGGTCAGAAGCAAGGAATCATCTTGCTTTACATCTAACAATGAGGTCAGAAGAAAGGAACACACACATCATCTTTCTTTACATCTAACAGCGAGGTCAGAAGCAAGGAATCATCTTGCTTTACATCTAACAGCGAGGTCAGAAGCAAGGAACACACATCATCTTGCGTTACGTCTAACAGCGAGGTCAGAAGCAAGGAATCATCTTGCTTTACATCTAACAGCAAGGTCAGAAGCAATGAACAAACACATCATCTTTCTTTACGTCTAACAACAAGGTTAGAAGCAAGGAATCATATATACTCCCCCTTTCAGGGAGGGTCCTTTCGGACTATACCAAGCTTATCTCGAAAGTGTTCAAACTTTACATAAGATAGAGGTTTGGTCAACACATCAACAACCTGTTCATTTGTGATAACATACAGGAGCTTCAAGGTTCCTCTCTGCACCATGTCATGGATGTAATGATAGTGAATCTCTATGTGCCTTGACCTGTCATGAAATACAAGATTCTCTATCATCTTTATGCATCTCTGGTTGTCACATAGGATCATGGTTTCTTCCATCTCTAGGTCAAATAGACTGGTCAACAACTTACAATGTCATATAGCTTCATAGCTAATAGAACATGCAACAATGTACTCTGCTTCCGCTGTGCTGAGAGCAATACTAGATTGCATCCTACTCTGCCACGAGATCATGGCTGATCCCAAACTGAAACAACATCCGAAAGTTCTTTTTCTGTCAGCAACGCTTCCTACCCAATCTGAATCAGTGTATCCACTCAATGTGAAATTATGATCTCCATCATAACTGAGACCATAATCTAATGTACCTTTAAGGTACCTCATCACATGTTTTGTAGCTACTAGGTGAGCACGTCTGGGCTCTACTAGAAACTGACTCAAGGTTTTCACGGAAAAACAAATGTTTGGTCTGGTGTTTGTCAGGTACATCAGTGATCCAATAATCTACCTGTACAGTGTGGCATCAATCAAATCCGATGAAGTATCAACCAACAGCTTCATCTTCGCTTCCATGGGTGTATTCATGGGTTTGCAATCCAGCATGTCGAATCTCTTTAAGATCTCGACCGTGTACTTCCCTTGGTTAAGGAAGATCGTCTCTGGACTCTGCCATACCTCAAGACCTAAGAAATAATGCATAGGCCAAGGTCTTTCATTTCAAATTCAGAGGCAAGTCTCCTTTTACATTCAACGATGATCTTTTCTTCTCTAGTTAAGAATAAGTTATCCACATATAGTAGCAAGATTACTGGCTCATTATCCATAATTTTGAAGTAGAGATTTGAGTTTTATTTACTCTTGGTAAATCCTAAGCTCATCAATAAACTGTCTATATAGCCATACCAAGATCTAGGAGCTTGCTTGAATCTGTATAAGGTTTTCTTCAATCTGTAGACATGAGACTTCCTGTATTCAACCTCAAATCCTTGAGGTTGCTCTATATACACTTCCTCTTCGATGACACCGTTTAGGAAAGTTGTCTTCACGCCCATTCGGTGTAGCTTCCACTTCATCTTAGTTGCAAGAGCTATGATAGTCCTGATCGAAGTGTATCTGGCCACAGGAGCGAATGTCTCTTCATAGTCAATGCCTTCCTTCTGGGAAAATCCACGAGCGACAAATCTTGCTTTATATTTCTCAATAATTCCATCAGCAGCATGTTTTATTTTGAAGAGCCATTTTGATGATACCACATCCTTACTTTTTGTTCTAGGAACAATTTCCCATACATTGTTCTTTATTATGGATTGGTATTCTTCTATCATGGCATCTGCCCATTCCTTCTTTTGAAAGTCTTCTTCAAAGCAGGTATGCTCCTCATCTAGGAGATCACACATCAAAGTCGTGTAACTGGAGAATGAATTTGGTCTTTTCACCTGTCTCGAGGTTCGTTATGGAACACCATACTTCTCTCCATATTGAATAAGCTCTCTTGCCCAAGCAGGATTTATTTTATGGGAGAAGTTCATTTGAGGAGGTTCTTGAACTTCTGTTACATCATGGTCTTCAAGATTTTCCTCATCAGGGGAAGTTATGACTTCCCTCATTGGTTCTGCAGCTCTGGGAACTTCCCTCACAGATTCTGTAATCCTGGGAATTGCTGGTTCCTCTTCATACACTTCTTCAAGCTGGCATCTTCTTGATTTCTTAAGTGTTTCTTCTTCATCAAAGATCACATCCCTGCTGATCTCAATGTGGCGGTGACCTGGTATATAGATTCTAAAGGCCTTGGAGACCTCACAGTATCCCACAAATATTCCCTTCTTTCCGGAGGGTTCCAACTTGTTTCTCTTCTCTTTCGGAATGTGTATGAATATTGGGCAGCCAAATATTTTGAGATGGATTACCTCTGGCTTCTTTCTAGGGTCTTGAACCCAAGTGCACTATGGGATAATCAGTTCTACACATAAGCAACTCCCATTGTTGCTTCTGCCCATAAGCACATAGGAAGATCTTGATCATGGATCATAGTCTTCACATCTTCCATAATTGTTCTCTTCTTCCTTTCAGCTACATTGTTTTGTTGAGGATTATAGGGAGTAGTGAGTTCCCTCTTGATCCCAACATCTCTGCAGAAGTTCACGAACTCTTTTGAGGTATATTCTCCTCCATTATCTGACCTGAGTATCTTAATCTTCCTTTCAGAAAGATTCTCAATCAAGGCTTTAAATTCATTGAACTTGCTAAATACTTCATCTTTAGATTTCAAGAAATATATCCAGGTCTTGCGAGAATAGTCATCAATAAATGTTACATAGTATACATACCTGCTAATGGAGGATGATGGCATTGGGCCACACACGTCTAAATGAATGAGTTCCAGTACTCCTTTTTCTTTTCTATCCCTTTTTGGAAAAGGGTTCTTGATGTTCTTCCCTTGCGCACATCCATTGCGTATGCATTCCTGATCACCCTTGAATTCTGGTAAACCTGTGACAACTTTACATATGTATGGTAGCACCTTGTAGTTGATGTGGGCCAATATTCTATGCCAAAGTTTGCATGAGTTTTCAATGGCATGGGTCATGGCAGTCTCTGGGTGACCCTTTAGCTTATATAAGCCATTTTCTTCATTTCCAATGACGATTGCTTCATTTATGGTTTCTCCTCTAGCCTACATAAGAAATTCTCCATCTATAAAGGAAACTCTATAGCCTTTCTTGTCTAAAGTTGATATGGAAAGTAAGTTCTTCTTTAAGCCTGGTACATAGAGTACGCCCTTCATATTTATTGAGTTTTTTGAATCTAGCTTGTAGTTTGATTCTCCCACTCCCTTGATGGGATATTGGTAATCATCTCCAAGTGTCACTTTCTGAGAAAACTTCTCTTTTGAAATACAAGAGAGATTATTTCTCTTACCCGTCATGTGCTTTGATGCACCACTATCAATGAGCCATGTGTCCTCTCCAGGTGTTACTGATCCTGAGAGGGTCGAGATCAAGACATGGTCCTTGATCATCTTTGTAGGTGGATCTTCATCTTCGACTATGTGGGCATGTTGCCTCTTATGTTTCCTCTTGTATTCTTCTCATCTGACTGGACAAGAATTCACCTTGTGTCCCATCTTAATACAATGATAGCATTGTATAGATGAGAGATCTCTTTCCTTGCGTTGTCCTTTCTTCTGAAATCTCTTTGGATGAGATTCTTTGTTATTGAATTTGTTTGATGGTTGAGGCTCTCTATGAGTCTCCCTTTTGAGGTAGGGTTTCTTCCTTCCTCCTTTGGTGTGGGTGGCTAGGGCTTGATCATCATCCCTAGCTATTAGCTCTTCATGATTCGCTACTCTTGTTTCTTCTTGGATGCATTCTTCCCATAGGCTGTTGAACTTCATTTTCTCCTTTCTGGCACATATTGTCTGGATGAAGGCATCCCAAGGTTTTGTAGGACCATTTAGTGCTGTCATTATGAGTTCATCTTCATCTATGGTATCTCCAATAGCTTGTAGTTGTTCTTTGAATTACGAGATTCTGGAGAAGTATTCCTGAATCATTTCTCCTTTCTGCATCCTTGTATTCTTCAGTTGAGTTCTAAGATTCATCTTCTGGTTTATGTTCTTTCCTTCATATAGTCTACTCAATGAATCAAACATTTCTTTCAGGGTCTTCTTGGATGACACATAAGGGATCAGATGGTCCTTGATTGAATCTGCAATGATTCTTTTGTCCCTTATTGTGTCCTTTTGATTCTTTGTCTTTTCTACAACATCTTCGGGTTCTTGTAATTCTTCCTTGATGAATCTTGCTAGATCATTCTCTTCAAGAATGAGGCCAATCCTATACTTCTAGGCATGGAAGTTTTCCACTCCTTCTAACTTGTCAACAAGCTTAATGCTTGCAGACATCTTTACCTGGAGCTAGGAAAATGACCGAAAAATGAAAGTGCTTAGAATCAAAATTTGAACTTATCAGGAGATGCACTTGGCTGAGGCGAGCTACCTGGTGTGCTTGGATCTGAGAAAATCCAAATTTTTCCCCTTCAAATATGATCTACGGATTTCTGGACTGGTGCTTCTGGTACTTCTAGTACTCCGGTACTTCTGGTACTGGTTTTCTGGTACTTCTGGTACTTTTGTGAAACTAGGGTTTCACTTTCTGGGAGATTCAACCACTGAAAAGGTG
The DNA here is from genome assembly GCA_009831015.1 of Picea engelmannii. Taxonomy (NCBI): domain Eukaryota; kingdom Viridiplantae; phylum Streptophyta; class Pinopsida; order Pinales; family Pinaceae; genus Picea; species Picea engelmannii. The sequence continues at coordinate 221,190 of ML786633.1, forward strand.
CGATGAAGGTGCCAAAATGATCCTTGGGGGAGGGCACAAATTTCTAGGTGGTTTTGAAGCTGAAAAGATTCACTTTTGAAAAATTCTAATTTGTAGGTACTACAACAGTGACATTTTTCTCTTGCGAAATATGCTTCCTTCAGGTTGGCTCTGATACCATGTTAATGTTTATGCCATTATTATAGTTATTTTCATTTCAATAGATAAAATAAACATAAGAACAAGATCACTGAGAAATACACATTCACAAGAGACACAACATTTATCCTGGGAAACCCTCTAGGGGAAGAAAACCCAACAAAACTTCCTTAATATAAATAGCCAATACAATGCCAAGAGATCTTATGTTAAAACAGAAAGTCCTCTCACAAGATATGCGCCATTGTCTCTCTCCTTTGCCGATAATAGATCAAAACTTGTCTCTCAAACTGAGCAAGTGAGTTGTGATCAAATGAGGCGCTAGCCTCCTTTATTTATATAAGTTTTGGCACGTGTGAAGTGTCTCTTCACTGGCAGGGCCAACTTCTTAATCTGGGTGGGTAAACCCACCTTTATTATATTTCTGGGTCTTCTTATTAACTGATGGGGCCAACTTCTTATTCTGCCTATTATAATTGTTTGTTGACCAATCCAAAAAAGGGGATTTGGTCCTATTACAATATCTGACATGATCAATCCACAATGGGGATTGATCATATGAATAAAATATCAATAATAATAAGAATACTCTTTACAGTTACATTATTTCAACAGGATGAAGAGTTGGATCAGGTAAAGAAGAATGACATTTGGGATTTGGTTCCAAGGCAAAGGTACAAGAATGTGATAGGCACAAAGTGTGTCTTTAGAAACAAATTGAATGAATATGGATAGGTTACCACGAACAAAGCTAGATAGGTATGTAAAGAATACGCAAAGTTTGAAGGTATCGACTTTGAAGAGACGTTTTCCCTAGTTTCCAGAATGGAAGCAATCAGATTGATCCTATCTCATGCATGCTCCAAGAATATTAAAGTCTATCAGATCGATATGAAATCAACCTTCCTGAATGGGTATCTAGAAGAATAAGTCTACATTAAGTAACCAAAAGACTAGGATTTTAGTAGTCAGAGAATGAAGATTATGTTTGTAGGTTGAAAAAGGCCTTGTACGGTCTCAAACAGGCCCCCAGAGCATGGTATTCTAGCCTAGAAAGATATCTACAACAACAAGGGTTCAAGAAAGGAAATGTAGACAACAACCTCTACATCAAGGTAACTCAAGATAGTATTTTGTTAATTGAAGTTTATGTTGATGATATTATTTTTGGAAGTGATGATGATAGGATGAGCCAAAAATTTGAAAAGAATATGAAGAATGAATTTGAAATTTCATTACTTGGAGAACTATCCTTCTTTTTGGGTCTTCAGATATGTAAAAGAAAACAAGTCATTTTTATTTCTCAAACTAAGTATATTAGAGAAATACTAAAGAGGTTCAAAATGGAATATTCCAAACCATTCAATAATACTATGCAGACTAGTTGTAAACTAAGTAAATATGATGATTCAAAGTCTACAGATCATAGGTAGTACAGGTCCATGATTGGCAACTTGATTTATGTGACAACATCTAGACCATATGTACTGCAGGAAGTTGGAAAGGTGGCATGATTTCAAGCAGAACCAAAGGAATCACATGTTCTAGAAGCAAAGAGGATCTTCAGAGATCTCAAGGGTACAAAAGAGTTTGGATTATGGTATCCAAAAGGAAAATATCTATCATTTTTTTCCTACATAGATATAGATTGGGAAAGTTGCATTGAAGACCGAACAAGTACAAGTGGAACATTTTTCTACTTGGGTGAGTGTTTGGTATCTTGGCTAAGAAAGAAATGGACATCAATATCAGTATCTACAGTCGAAGCAAAGTATATTGCAGCAACATCATGTTGTATACATGTTATATGGATGAAACAAACTTTGACATATATATAGGTTGAGTATGATGAGCCCGTTCTAATATATTGTGATAATAAAAGCACCATCAACATCTCAAATAATGCATTGATGCACTCCAATATGAAGGACATTCCAATTAATTATCATTTTCTATGGGAACTGGTTGCAGAGAAGAACATTCGAGTTAAGTATGTTGGAACCATAGAATAGATTGTAGTCATCTTAGCAAGGTTCTCATATTAACACTTATTGAGCACATAGAATATCTATTATTGTGTAAGGTTTATTGAAGGTACCCATTGATACATCTGAAGTTACACAAGCATGAGGTAGCAAGAAGGGTTGAGGTCGAAAGTTTTGGAATTGCATAAATACTGAAAAAACCCCCTTTTTTTAGGTGTACACAGCCTGCAGTGGAGAGGGTGCTTACGTACATGGGTTGGCAATATAATGGGGAACATACATTTTGGTAAAGCCATGCAATCTTGATTTGTTGAAGGTACCAGATTCTTAGAGTATGAAATCAAGCTCCCATGAAGGTCTACTCAGATCATGTACAACAAATCTATCTACATATCCAAAAGGTATGTCATATTCTCATTTGTAGTTGGAATTTTTTGTCTCCATGAGATATGGTTATCAGAGTTTGAGGTTTTTCCCTAGAGAGATTGTTGGTTTTATGGAACATATGGTATGAGCCAGATCTATAGAAATACAACACTTGTATGTTGGTATTATTTATTGGTACATCTTGTTGGTTCAAGTGTTGAGACATAGTTTTTATTTCTTGGTACATAGTTGAGGGTTTTGGTTGTGAAGTGGTTGTGAAGTTGTTTCTGTGGTGTGAGGTTGCATATTAGGTACAATAGATCTATCTACATATTCAAAAGGTATGTCATATTCTTATTTGTAGTTGGATTTTTTTGTCTCCATGAGATATGGTTATCGGAGTTTGAGGTTTTTCCCTAGAGAGGTTGTTGGTTGTATGTAACTTATGGTATGAGCCATATATATAGAAATACAACACTTGTATGTTGGTATTATTTATTGGTAAATCTTGTTGGTTCAAGTGTTGAGAGATAGTTTGTATTTCTTGGTACATAGTTGAGGGTTTTGGTTGTGAAGTGGTTGTGAAGTTGTTTGTGTGGTGTGAGGTTGCATATCAGTAAGGGTTTGATGTTTAGTCCATGTGAGGGTTATTACACTTGTTCATGATTATACACACATGTATGGCACATGACTAGAAAGAAATAGATGTACTTGGTTAAGGGATGTATAAGATGATGTATGCACAGATAAAAACTATAGATATTACATAGTGACAGGTTGCAGGTTGATGTGACAAAGGCAATAAAGTATTTGAAGTTTCAGAAAATATGAAAACCCTAGATTTCTAAAGGTGTATGCAGGCTATAGTATAGAAAAGTTGCGTACATAGGCAGGATGCAGTATAGAATGGGAACATACATACATGAGATGCAGTATATACAAATCACATACATGTTGGTATTTGTTGGTACATGTTGACTTCTGGTACATGATTGATTACAATCTATTGGTACAGGTTGATTACAGATTGTTGGCATAGATTGATACATGTTTACAATGGTATATCTCACAGTGATAGTGTGGCAGTGGTTTCATAATTTCACTTATATTTTAGGGTGGTTGGATGGGGAAAGTATAGGTGGTTTTATCCGGAGAGCAAAGGGGGTTGTAGCCTCCTTCTAGTTGTATCCAGAGAATTGGGGAGTTGGAGCTTGAAAATATAGGGGGTCGAAGTCTCCTTCCAATTGCAGCTGGAGAACAAAGGAAGTTGGTGCTTCCAATGAATGTAACTCTTAAAGACATATAAGAAAATCATTATGTGGTTTTCTCCTGCATTGGGTTTCCACATAAAAATACTAGTGTATTGTGTATGTGTATGATTGTCAATTGTTCATAGTTTATTTACTTTACACTTTTTGAATGATAATGGTATATTGAACATAAAGTTAAATTACACTTACATAATGTGGTTAATAGTATTATATTTCTCTATTACTGATTCACCCCCCATCTTAGTAATCCAACATCTTCCTCTGCTCTATATTGCTTATCTTCTTGTCTTCCCAAGCCTTTTTGAAAGTTGGTCTTCCTATATGTTGATCATAGAGACACTTGGATCTCTTTATGATTTACTCTAGTGTCTTGGGATCATCATATTGTATCTTATCATTTAAAATTGATGGCATCCCACTCAGTTATCTCTAAATATTGACTTGTTCATCCTTTATGAAATAAACATATTTCAACAACTCTAAGAATATTCTCTCGTACTCATCGATAGTCATACTGCCAAACTTGAGTTTGAAGAAATCCTTCATTTTTCTATCATAGTAATGTTTTTTTAAGTACTTCTTTTGAAAATACCTCTTGAACTCCCTCCAAGTAATCTTCTTCTCATCAATATGTTACATTTACACAAATTGGTCCCACCACATTGATGCATTTCCCTTGAGCTGGTATATTACAATTCTACCTTCTACCTATGAGGAGTAATTATATAAATGAAATTACTTCCTCATTCCCAACATCCAGGTCTCTACATTCTCATCCTTCTTGTTCTCACCATCAAAAGTAGGAGGCTTAATCTTATTCATTTCTCCTTGTATCTCATCTACCACGAACCTCCTCTTATGTTTTCTAATAGGATATGGAATTGAACTATTGTGTGCTTTCCTAGATTAATGCCTTGGTGAGTGATGATGATTCCTATCAAAACTTCTTAGTTCTCTTATTTTATCCTAGGACTTGTGACCCCTTGACTTTCTTGATTTGTCTCCTTGTCCATTTTCTTTTCTATTATGTCCAAGATCTGCAACAACTTGATGTTGAAGACATCTTGCTACTCCTTGGCTTTCATAAGACTATAATTATCAGATTTATAATTTTGGATATCTTTTTGCAGACTCTTTATGGTTTATACCAAGTTCATGTTATCCTCTTTGCCTTCCTTATGCCCGTTTGATTATGTCCCTTCATTACCCATACTGACATATAGTCCTTTGACCTCATATTCATGGCTATAGGTCCTATGTGCATATTCCATGCTTCTAATCCATGTGTTGATCCTTTTCTAATCTATTCTACTTGCCTTAACTCTACAAAATGTCCAAGAAATAGGATTTGTTAGACCATAACAAATTTAACAAATCTATTAGTTTATGCACCATTCTGCTCTTTTTAATACACCAAAAATAGTATTTATGATCTCTTGTGAATGATAATGTCCAATTCATGTTTTTGGGTCAATATTTGGACTTCTCTATCTAATACCTTTCCAACAACTTCTTTCTTTCTCAATTATGAGTATTGAGTAGAAAGTTATGGTCATTTGAATATTACCTATTTACTCCTTCAACACATCCTTTAACCAGATGCAATTGTTAATTATACTTATGCATCCTTCCACCTGCTCCTTTGGAAATTTGATAGGATCTAAACTGGGTTCTTTCATGACCATATTTTGGTCATCCTCGCCAATTTTCACCTTCATCTAATCTTTAGGATTCTAGATACAGACTGTTGAGGTTTTAGACCATTTTATATTTTTAGCCTTGAATGTTACAAGTGCCTTCTATGTCCTCTTGTGAAATTGTAGGTGCCCAAAATTGTATTTTGACTCCATGGTCATCTTCTATGGTCCAATATATTTCCATGGACTTCTCTTTTTCCCCAATCTGACCTCTGAGAAGGAAGTTATGGCCCTCAAAAGTTAAATGGGTCTCAAAATTTACCTTGCATTATTTGGTCTGTAACTCACTCATACTAGCTTCATTTGACAAACCATTTACACCATTAGAAATCCATCTTCGAGCTATTTTATTTTATATTCAAAAATATTTTATACCTTGGTAAAATCTATTCTCTTGGTTTTCAAATACTTCAAATCGTTGTTTAGGCCTTCAAAAATGGCCTGCAAAAAAATGACCTGAAACAAATGTTGTAATTTTCTGAGGAAATTAACTGATTTTTGTTGAGATGGACATTGATATGGAATTATGGGTCCAACTAGCACCCCATAATGATGCCATGTCAACCTCTTGGAATTTCTATACCTACCTCATCGAGCCTCACTCTCTTCTTTCTATATTTTTCCTTTTACATGGGCCTTAAATTTCAATAAAATATTCATACTTTTACGAACCCACCTACCAAGATGGAAAATATATAACCACGAATGGGACAAGGGTCCCACCTTGACTATAAAAGTCCCACGTGGAAATTTTTTATTTGTCACGAGGATGGGAGGGTCCAATCCCACACCTCTTTCCTTAGTGTGCGTGAAATTGCACGTTACCCCACATTCGACAATTGAGATCGGGTAAGATCAACAACCAAAAGGCCATGTTGCACCCCCAAAAATGCCTGAAATTTTAAAAACCCTTGGGTCAAGATGGTTTTTTTCTCATGCTAAGTGACATGACCTAGTGGTATCTCATGTTACAATGGCCGGAAACCAAAACAACTTCGCCCCCACGCGACAGTGGCCTATGGTGTCCACTAAACCACCTATGCACATAGCTCCCACATCACCTACCATTGTGCCACCCACTACCACTATACCTTGCCACCATTGCACTCCATATTACTTCCCAATTACTTCCATGTCACCACCACATCATGTTGACATCATATACGGAAAAATACCCAAATTTTTCCAATTTTTCCTAACTTTTTAATTTTTCCATAAATTCATAAATTTTGATTTTCTACCCTAACCACCATGGAAATCAATAATTAATCTTACTACAGCCAAATTCGACCTTGTAACCGACTGATTACCTCCATGTATGACTAATGGGAATTTTTGGGAACAAATTTCACTCAAATTCACTCTGAAATTCAAGATTTTTTCCCAATTTCTCCATGTCCACTATGCTATTTTGCAATTTGACCAATTACAGTCCCGAAAATGTCTAGACTAAGATTAAAATTGTGGATTTGTAATCCCTGGCTAATTTCCTCTCAATTACTCATGAAATTTCCCCAATTTCACAACACTAATTTTGACAAACATGTTGCAGGAATCTCTTTCAAATATTTTGTCGAACAGTTTGCATGTAGTCTGTCCAAACTCAGCTTCAACACTCTGTCTATGGCCCATATATGCTCATTGTTGAAATCGTGGATTTGATACCACAATGTAATGTCCCCATTACCAACAACTCAACAAAAATTGCTTCGATACCACATGGTAGCATCCCAATCCCCAAGATGAGTAATTCCACGAAATTTCCAACTATGATACCATTTAATTAAATTATCATACTCTACATATGAACATAATTATGCATACTAACAAAAAATATATACATACATAAAATAAAGAATTACACAATTATACACATAGTAATAAATAAAACACACAAGAAGACACTTATCTTTTGTAAATAATCATCGACTATGTGCAAAATTTAGACATTCCTCTCATCCTTAGACTCTATTGCTCATAAATTCTCAATAGTAGACCATTCCCGAGCTAGGGATAAAACTCCACTAGGGAAAACAAATCTTAATCCAAGCTAATTTATGTCAACAGAAATACCAAAACTCATGTGCCAAATATGGAAAACATCCTATAGCCTCTCATTCCCCACATGCATGTCCCACCCCAAGAATTCTTCCCCTTCTCTGCTCAACAATCCTTCAGTTGCCCCACCTCCCTTTTGGGGGTTCAACGACATGTCAGAAAGGAAGTCTCAGATCCATGTAGCTTCATCTTGGCATGAAGGGGAACTAATTCCCAACAGTTCTCTCTCCTAGAGATAAATGCTTACGATCCTCACAACCAACTTCTTCAATCCAACACCACAAACCTGACAACCTTCTTCTTCGACCCAAACACCTAAGGATTTATTGGGTGTAATCAGCTCCAAAAATATCAGTTATAGGTATGGTTATGGATGGAAAGAGTTGAGTGAATGGTTGTAAGAATGGAAATACTGATGGAAAATACATTATTTCCCCACAATATAATTGCATGATAATAACTTGACACGTGTCACCTTATGAACTAACTTGTCTCCACTTGGTGAATCATTCCCATCCTTTAGGAACTTAGGATAAGTATATATCCCATAAATTATACTATAGGAAACATTATTAAAATATTCCCTTAGCTTAACCCCCCTGGGCTTATCCCCTCTTCCTAGACTCTTAGCCCCCTTACCCTTCTAGTGAAGTTTACCCCCCATACTCTTTTTTCTGGTTGGTTTGCAGAAATGATGCATTTTAATTAATATCTGATTGTGGTTACATTTTACAAAGATAGGCTCACTGGCCTTTCAACATCCATTCTCTCCAGCCCAATAACCACACAGGTGATCAAGCCTCAAAAGATATATACAAAGTCTCTCTGGCCCCAAAGTACCTAGCTCACCAGCTTATATGTACATTTATATTAAAATTAGGATTCAACCTAGGGGTATTACACACTACATGAAGAATAAACAACATTTTTTTTTCATAGGTGAATTTGGGAAAGTGTCTCTCATAAATGTGTTTTCTAGTGAAGGCCAAAGGTTGACCATCTTGCATGAGAACTAACCCAATTCCTTTCCTAGAAGCGTAACATTCCAAAAAAAATATTCTTGGTGAAGTTGGAGAGTGCCAGAACTGGAGTTGTAAACATAGCCTCTTTCAAAGTTTGGAAGGATTGGTTAGTGGTTTTATTCCAACTAAAATAATTCTTTATAACGAGGGTAGTTAGTGGTGTTTCAATTTTTCAATAATTCTTAACAAAATTTCTATAATATCCAGTTAAACCTAGAAAATCATGCAAAATTTTAAGGGTTTTATGGAAGGGTCAATCCTTCATAGTGGATATTTTATTAGTATCCAAATGAACACCATTATTACCCACAATATGACCTAGATACTCTACTTTAGAAGCTCCAAAGGATCATTTAGATTGCTTGAGAAAGAGTTGATGTTGAGACAATAAATGTAAGACTTGATCCACATGGGAGAGATGGGATTTCCAAGTTTGACTATAAATGAGGATATCATCAAAGAATACCAGTACAAACTTACGGAGGAAAGGGTGGAATACATGATTCATGAGGATTTGGAAAGTGGAGGGTGCATTGCATAGGCCAAAGGACAAGACCAAGAACTCGTAGTGGCCTTCATGAGTACAAAAATAAATTTGGAAATATCATCCTCCTTCATAAATATCTCATGGTTTCCAGAACATAGATAAAGTTTGGTAAAGATTTGGGAACCACTTAGTTCATCCAAATGGTCATCAATTATAGGGATGGGGAATTTATATTTGATGGTAATTTTGTTGAGGGCACAAAAATTAGGTCACTTGCACCACATACCTTCTTTCTTGAGTACCATCATGATAGGATAATAATAAGGGATGGTACTAGGACGTATGAGACAATAGCTAACAATTATTGAATAATTTTCTCAATTTCATTTTTCTGGGTGAATGGGTGATGATAAGGACAAACATTGCGAGGAAGAATACCAAGGACAAGCATAATTAAATGATCATGGAGGCCACGGGAGGGTGGGAGTCCTTGGGGGTTGTCAAAAACAAATTGGTGTTTGGAGAGGATAAGTCACATGTCGAGATGAATAGTGGGGGGGGGGTCTCAACTGCTTTAATGACATGTAATTAGGAAATAATTCTAGAATGACCTTTTTTAGGAGTTCCTCCATTTTGTGTGAACTAATAATTTGGGGAACTTGTCGTGATGCCTTGGAACTAGTGTCGTTGTCCCTCGTGTCATAATATCATATATAATTATTTTTAAGTCCATGGTGATGGTGCCTAGAGTGCATAACCATTCAGCACCCAGAACAATGTCACAATCACCCATGTCAATAGAAAAAATGTGAGATTTCAGGTGATAATGACGAATTGTGGGTGCATATTTTCACAACAACCCCCACATTTCATGGAACCACCATTAGAAATCATGATTTGGAAGTTATTGACTACATGGATATAGAAAAGGGTCTCTTGAGAAATTCAAAAATGAATAAAATTATGGGTGTTTCCACTGTCGACTAGGAAAATGACTTTCTGATTCTCGATACATCCAATTAACTTAATTGTTTCGGGAGCTGAGATACCCTTGATATCATTCAGAGAGATGAGTGGTTCAAATTCTAGTGGATCGACAGGAAATATATGATCATCGGTCAGGGGAAACACTTCAGTAGAGGAAACATCACCATCCTCTTCAGAAATGTCCTCAGAAATGGCCATAAAATATTTTGTTTCTTACATTTGTGCCTTGGAAAATATTTTTCATCACAATTGTAGAAATGACCCTTGAGTTGGAATTCAACCATTTTGGCCCGAGTTAACTTCTATATCTTAATAGGAGAGGAAGAAGGGGTGGTATTGGTGGACCAAGAATGTGGAATAAAGGATGGATTTTTGAGTTGAGAAGAGACCACCATTGTGCTTCCTTGGCACGATGACTAGCTTCAAGACAATAGTTGGGTTGAGCCATTAGGACATGAGTTTGGATGTCACTAGATTCAAGACAATAGTTGGGTTGAGCCATTAGGACATGAGTTTGGATGTCATCCTTGAGGCCACTAAGTATAAATAATTCACAGAAAAATGTGTCGAACATGACTTTAGTTTAGAAATCCAATTGCTCAAAATAAGTGATGTAGTCTTCCACTATACTAGATTGTTTAAGCTTGGTCAATGGCCCAAGTGATGTGTGTCTATGTCAAATCATTCATAAAGGTATGCAACAAATTCAGTCCAAGAAAGATACCCATGGTGTGGGTCCACGAAAAAATAAATATGAGTGAGGGGTACCATTGTGATCAGTGCAAAGAGAGGAATATAGTGGGATAGGTCCCAAATAAGGGTGTGATTGGGACCACTATACTCATTTTTTACTACTCCAGAGTTATACTCCTATCTAAATAATATTGTAGTGAAAGACTGCTCAAATTCTTAATAGTTAAAATTGTGTAGTAATTTCTCAACTTGGATGCAGGAAACAGGGTTGCACACATAGGATCTGAAAAAATTGCACTCAATTTATGTTCTGGTAGTAAGAGTTAGGGTTTTGAGGGCTTCTATAGACAAGGGATTACCCTATTTTATAGTTCTCTGATATACTAGTGGGGTCCAATAGTAGTACTTGACCCAATATATCAGGGCTCTAACTAAGGAGGCTCAATCATACCCTTAGTTGTACTGCTTGATTACCTAGGTACACGAGAGTAGTCTTCCTAAGTATTGTTCTCAATGCCACTACAATAGTTAGGCGATCGATTGGATAATCTACATCTAGTTTTAGGAGACTTGTGGGACTTCTTATATACCCGAGGGTACGTGGGAGTGAATGATCATGTATAGGTGTTGTCTAATGTGATACTACTCAAAGGGGTACCAACAGGGGTTACGTGGGTTTCTAACCAAGTGAAACAATGTGTTTTTAGTAACCATGTGAAACTAGGTGTATTTCCTATGTGTAGTCTTCCCCAACTACATTTTTACCTATCGAATGAAAAATAATTGTACTTTAAAAACGTTGACATACGTCTCTAGCCTGAAAAACAAAATTCCAAAAATGTATAGAAGAAAGAGCTTTGATACCAATTTAAGGTACCATAATGAAATAATAAGAACAAAAATACAATTATCATCACAATAGATAGCAAAAAGAGTGAAATAGTAAGTGCAATTATACAATTGATCCAAAAGTTGATACCTTTAATACCTTGAGAGAAAAGTTCACTTGCCTCTTCGAGGGGGAAATCTCCAATAGAGCAGATCTCAAGTACAAAGATTTTACAATACAAGATTTTCCATGCTTTCTACCCCTATTTATACTATTTATATCTTCCAGAGAACATTTTAGAGGAAGAAGTTTCTAGAGATGGAACCTTCTAGTAAGTATTCATACATTATCCATGTTCACATTATTACATAGGCCTTATTTACTAATGTCGGCCTTTATTACATAGAAAAACATATTATTCTATTTACTTGTGGGGTTAGGTAGGTTAGGAACCTAACATCTTGGTTGAAGATGGTGTCCAAATGTTTGAGCAAGTATTGGGGAGGTGTTTGGATGATGTGCCAAGGCATTGGCTAAACCTTCCAACTCATTATGGTAATGCATGTCATGAGAATGTGGTATTTTCTGTGATGTTGGAGTGAAATTTATAGTTATGCACATGTATATGTTGGCATATATGTTTGATTGCATTGTGTGAATGCAATATTGTGCTATATTTAATTGTAGCTAATATATTAATGGCTTAAGTGATGGAATTATTTCTATCTTATTATTTTGAGATGATTTCATGGGTTGTTGTGGATGTGGTAGTGAAAGAATTGTATGCATAAGTAATCATGTTTGTTTGACTACTTGAAATCTATGTCGGCATAACGGAGTTACATAAAGAGATGCCTTGGATATGGAAATGAAGTAACCCATAATGAAAACATGGATTATTTCCTACAAAAATTGAAAGCTAATTTATATGTCAAACTTCCTAGATTTTTTTGGAATATGATTGTTTCAATAACTATTTCAAAAGTTGGTTGAAAGATAAAGAGATGAATCGTAATAACACTTGGATTTTTATGGTAGAGGTGGGATAGTGGATCTACCTAGTAAGTGAAAATGATGGCTACTATAAGATGGAGATCTAGGGGTGAAGGCTACAATAATGACAATGGAACCCTATGGTATACCTTGATCACCATAAGTTATGGATTGATTATAGGTTGCTAGTGGGATTCCTAACAATAACACTCTATAAGTTGGCACTCTTCTTGCACATGAAAGCCTTGGAAAGATGAATTGTTGAAGAGACTATTAGTACAAAATGGGATGCTTGACCCTATAAGGGTGAGTGATTGTAAGAAATATGCAACGTAAATGAATATATTGTGATAAATTCATGTTGCATGTTTGTTGGGATCAAGGAGGGTGTGTTAGAAAATATAGTGAGTTAAGCTCTCATGCGTGGAAAACTTGTGAAGTAGAGAAATTTTCATATAGATAAGTATTGAGCTAGAGTTACATACGCAGGGTGTTACACATCAAAATTACTCACTTTGATAGTGTCGCAAGTGTCGTCATTACAAAGGTTGCAAGTCTCGCATTTTTCTCACAAGGTCGCAAGTGTCACATGTTTCTCACAAGTGTCGCAACATCAAACAAAGCATACTTCCATGATGCCTATGTCGTACCCATAACGACATGAGAAGGACACTTGAAACACCTCAAACATTTGATTTGGAAGAGGAGAAATGAGTCAGCAGGCTTGCAAACCTTTTGCCATCTGAAAGCACCTCAAAAACTGAGTTTTTGGAGGGGAGCGCTCCCCCTTACACTATCTCGGAGCGTCGGTGCCCCCCCTTACACTATTAGGGATCATTATAACGCTCCCCTGACCCTTTTGAGGGAGCATTATAGATTTTGAAAGCACTGGCGCCCCCCTAAAGCCTACTAGGGAGCGCTACAATGCTCTGATGGCCCTTTTGAGGGAGCGCTACCTATTCTGGGCAGTTGTTAAGCTGTTGAGATGAATGGGGGAAGCATCTTTTCATTCTTGGAAGGCAGTTGTATTCAAATCCCTAGTCCAACCATGATCTTAGGGCAGGTCCTCAACTAAAGGAGGCAAATCCTCAACTTCCCCAAGGATATCTCAAGTGGTTAAAGCCTCTCCAAGGCTATCTAAACAAGCTTTCTAATGGTGAAAGAGGAATGGAAATGGAGAATCACACCTAACTTATGATCTCATAAGTGGTGTTGGAGCTAATTCGGGGGAAGAACTGCTAGTATGAAACTTATGATCTTGGAGAAAATACACAGTCAGCCAAAGGAGAGTGATCAGTGAAGCTGTTGTTATCCAGGTTGTGGATCTTTCAGGCAAGGGTTAGAAGAAGAGGACTTGACGAAGCTGTCGCATTCGCATCTACGATTGTAAGTACTGTTGTCGTTATTCTCATTAATATGACACGCTTGGCCTGTTTCTTTCTAGTTTGTGTCTGATATTACATGAACTTATCATTAATTGATAGATCTGTTTTCAAGCTAATATCGATAGAGTAGGAAGTAGTCGTATCTTGTTTGTCTGCAGAACTCAGCGAGGAGAAAAGGATTTGAGTGCAACTCAGAGCATGCAGGGACAAACGTCAATAAAGAGGTACTTCTGTTATCCTTCCTTCTCATGTATTAGTTTAGATAGATTTGAAAGGAAGTCAGTGTCCATGTTAAGCATTTTTCTGTCTAGGGTTAAGGTCAAGCTCTTAGAGGCGATCTACCTGTCCGCAGGGATATTTTCCTACAACACAGGGGTTTCACCTTGTTGACCAATATCTTATCACGTTCATTCATAAAGGGGGTTTTTTAATTTTGAAAAATAAAGTCAATACATTGTAGGTATTGTGGGGGATGTGGTTTCTTGGGGGTTTATAGGTATTAGGGAGTATAAAAGGGGTATCTAGTAAAAATAAGGGTTTCTTTTATTGGAAAGATGTATTGGGAGGGGGCTTAAACAAAAGGATTTGGGGATATATTTATCAATATCTAATGAAATTTGGGGTATTCTTTAATATCCAATGAACGAAGGTGAAATGTCATAAGTTCACTGAGTGAAGACCCTGTGGTTTCATACATAGTCATGTGTGATAATATACATGCTTTCATTGTGAAATCGAAACTTCCTATGAATGAAATAACTGCTACATAAAAATGGTTATAACATGCATGCTTTCCTTGATGATTGTTAAAGGTACGACTAAATAATACATGGATTTAATATTGGAAAGAGGAACATTGAGAATGGTGTTATTCCAAGGGGGGAGGAATGTCATGCCCCTTATGAGAATATGAATATAATGTGTAAGTATATGGTAAGTTGGGTCAGTGAATTACCATTTCATTATAATGGAATTAATAATAATAAGAAGAATAAATTATAAGGTTCACTTTGTTAGAAAAACAGGACCGCGGAGCAATAAAATAAAACAAATGCAGAAACAAAACACAGAAGAAACACAATACAAGAGAGACACAGATTTACGTGGTTCATCCAGTGTGGGCTATTTCCACTAGAGAAATTGCCAAGTCCTTCCTTTATTATTATCTAGCAAATGAAGGGATACAACCTACAACAAAACCCGTTGTAACTTCCTCTTCTTTCTCTCACAGTCTCCTCTCTCAGAATACAATATTCCCATCATACATAGCTGCAATACATTTCCCTCATAAAAGAGGGTTGCCTTCTAGGGCAAAAAACCCTAACATAATCTCTACCGTTAGATTCGTGACCTTATAATGAACGGTCCAGATTTACAATGAAATTACAATATACTTTTACAAGGCAATTTTTGCTTCGGGGGCTTCGCCCCCGAATCCCCACTGGGGGCCCACTTGCCCCCAAACCCCCCAGCTGGGGGGATAGCCCCCCTGGACCCCGCAGAGGGGGTACCCCCCCTCTGCACTTCCCAGCGTGGAAGAGTGTACATACTTCTGGGGTGTAAATACTTCATGGGGTATAAACACGACTGAAAGCAAGGACCTCTGAATCAGGAAGATAATCAGGCTCCACAACCAACAATCTCCCACTTGGAGACTGATCTCAACAACTCCATCGTTGCTGTATATGCTAGAATCTGAACCTTCTTGGACCTGGAAAATTTCTCATTTTTATCTTCATTCTTGAAGACCAACTGGAACCGAGCAGGAACTCAGTTTCTCCCTGGTTAATCCCTTTGTTAACATGTCTGCAGGATTCTGACTAGTGTGTATCTTTTCCAGCTTCAATTGTCCATCTTCTAAGGCAGATCGTATGAAGTGGTACCTCAACTGTATATGCTTATTATTCTAATGGAAGGCTGAGTTATTTGCAAGGTGAATGGCACTCTGACTGTCACAATACAACTGGATTTTCTCCTGCTTCTTTCCCAATTCCTCCATAAACCTTTGTAACCAAATCAATTCTTTACTAGCCTATGTAGCAACAACATACTCTGCCTCTGTTGTTGAAAGTGAAACAACCTTTTGCAGTTTCGAAATCCAACTTACTGTTGCTCCACCTATGGTAAAAACATACCCTGTGGTGCTCCTCTGTTGTCTTTATCACCTGCCATATCTGAATCAACATATCCCTGTAGAAAAGTGTCTGAACCTCCAAAACATAATGCATGTGTAGTAGTACCTCTCAAATACTTGAGAATCCACTTTACTGCCTCCCAATGTTCTTTACCTGG
>ML786633.1:239597-259721 GCA_009831015.1 Picea engelmannii
ATCCTTTTGTCTTCCCCTGTTCTCCATGTTCAACGCATTTCCTGATGTCTCACCTGTGCTTTTCCGTCGCATTTACTCACTAAGGATAACACCAACAACATCATCAAATTTTAAAGTATTTGAACCAGAGACAGAGTTACTTATAGCCATGACCAAGCCATTCCATCTTTCTGGAAATGAGCACAAGATTAGAAGAGCCCTAACCTCATTATCAAAGTCCACTTTTACAGAAATTAGTTGATTAGTAACCGTATTAAATTCATTTAAATGATCTGCAACAGAAACACCTTATGACATCTTCATATTAAATAATCTCTTCATTAGAAATACCTTATTCGACGTCGAGGTTTTTTCATACAATTTTTCCAACGCATCCATCAAACCCTTTGTTGTCTTTTCTTTTGAAATATTGAAAGCCACCGATGCTGCCAGGCTCAGCCGTATCGTTCCTAGAGCCTTTCTATCAAGAATCTCCCATTCTTCGTCCTTCATGGCCGCCGACTTCTTTGCTACTCCACTCAATGGTAGGAATAGATCCTTCTGATATAAATAGTCTTCCATCTGCATCTTCCATAACTGGTAGTTTTGGTCGTTAAATTTCTCGACCCTAAACTTTCCATCTTCCGACATTGCTCCCACTCGAACCAGGAACCCTCTTTTCCTGTGAGTTACCTTACGCTCTGATACCAGTTGTTAGAAAAACAGGATCGCAGAGCAATAAAATAAAATAAATGCAGAAACAAAACACATAAGACACACAATACAAGAGAGACACATATTTACGTGGTTCACCCAGTGTGGGCTACGTTCACCAGAGAAATTGCCAGGTCCTTCCTTTATTATTATCCAGCAAATGAAGGGATGCAACCTACAACAAAACCTGTTGTAACTTCCTCTTCTTTCTCTCACAGTCTCCTCTCTTAGAATACAATATTCCCATCATACATAGCTACAATACATTTCCCTCATAAAAGAGGGTTGCCTTCTAGGGAAAAAAACCCTAACATAATCTCTACCGTTAGATTTGCGACCTTATAATGAACGGTCAAGATTTACAATGAAATTACAATATACTTTTACAAGGCAATTTTTTCTTCGGGGGCTTTGCCCCCGAACCCCCGCTTGCCCCTAGAACCCCCAGCTGGGGGGATAGTCCCCCCGAACCTCGCAGAGGGGGTACCCCCCCTCTGCACTCCCCTGCATGGAAGAGTGTACATACTTCATGGGGTATAAACATGGTTGAAAGCAAGGACCTCTGAATCAGGAAGATAATCAGGCTCCACAACTAACACACTTGAGGTTATAACTCCCTAGGTGCACCACGAGGGCAGTGAACCAATGAGTGGGGAAATAGGGTGGTCAAAACAATATTATTTTATTATGGTTTCCATGTGTCTATTTCCCAAGCCTTCCTATTTTTTGTATTATGTGTCTCATGTTTTTTTATTTCCTAATCTTAACGGTGGGCACATATGTTATAGCATCAATTGCCACCACTTATGCATTGATGATTTTTTTTGACTTTTCACTATCCTACTTGCACACATCAATTCCATATACCTCCTTTTGATTCTTCAAAATACTTTTTTTACTTACTTTCACATTCCCTAACAACTATGCAAGGTGTGTATACACACATTTCTCTAAATAAAGTCGCGTACACGTTATTAAATGCTCAATTTTATTTTTTTTCATAATTTCACATTGAGTTATGCATTTTTTCATTTCCTAACTCCTTTTACCCATACACAACTGTCTCTAACTGTTTGGGGATGATATAAATAGAGCATGAACTATGAGGAGAGGGTAATCATCCTTGAAGAAACTTTATGCTAGCTATATCCTTCCTTGTCTACAAGCCCTTGTATTCCTACTTTTTTTTTGTCCTCAGACCTGGAAACCCTTGTTTTCAACCTTTTCCATGCATCTCCTTATCTTACCAAGAAATATCCCTTGCTATTATTTGAATATGTTTGTGCATTAGAGTCATAGGTTCATCTTATATTCAGTAGCCTAGGTGGAGGGACTTGGATTCCATTCGAGGAGTAGTGTCACAGTAGGTGCAAGTGATAATCACTCCTAAAATATATTGTCAATCAATAAAGATACTATTTCCTTAGAAACTATGGTATTCTTTGTATATGTTCATTGTATCTGAATGTCTCTTTATTTAGAATACTAGTTGTTGCAATTATTTCTTCTTTTGATCAAACTCCTAGAAGTTGGTTATGAGATAATAGTTTTCCTTTGTAGTCATTCACTTGAGAGTTTTGTAGGTTCATGAAGGAGAAACTTAGAAGGAGCGTGTAATATTTCATCCTTTAGATATTCATCAACCATTGGACACCAAGTAAGTCTTCCTTATTGCATTATCAATAGTTATTTATTTGATCAAGTTAATTGTATATTTTCATTTTCTTTCTTTGGAAAGTGCTTTGTCTTTAAACGATGAACAATCTATTGTGGTTTTGACCCATATCTAGAGGGATTTTTCCCAGAAAAAAACTGACAACCATACTGGGGCTCTCCTTAGTGGGTTAGTCTCTAGGTGCTTGCTTTGTTTTCTTTGTTTCTAACTTTTTATATTGCCCAGATGAATAGTTCAAATTTTCTTGAGTTTGTTTATGCTTTATTAGACCTTTTGGCTTTAATTTTCAATCCTTTTCGGAAATTTTTAGGTCATATATGCTCTTTTTTGTGTCAACAGTCATGTATATACACTATTTTTCTTTAAGACAGTCTCATACATACGTGTTCTGGATTATAGACAGTCATGTACATCTCTAGAGAAAAGGTTTGCTAAATCATTTTTTCTTTCATAGGGTGTTGGACTTGCTACTTTGGATATTTTTTAGGTCATGCTTGTTTGTTGTTAGTTAAAGAAGTTGATAAGTTATATGTTATATAAAGAAAAGAAAAAAAATTGATTTCTTTGTTTTCTTTCTTCAAGTTTGTGTGAGTGGTTTGGGAGTTTGTTTCTCAGTTTTTTTTTATTCAGAACAATTGTGTTTACTATCCCTATAGTTTTAATAAGTCTGGTTGGTTCTCTTTGCTTCTCATCTTGGCTTTTCCTTGTTTTTATTTTAAAATAAAAATAACTTTTAGTTTTTCATTTTCTCTTTTTCCTTAAAAAAAGAAAACAAAATAGTATAGAGGGTTTAGGGCCTTGGACCAGGATTGGAGAGATAACTCTCCAAGGTTGTTAATAAAAACACAGGATCCTGACACTAGTACATATTGTAAAAAAAATTATGTTCCATTTGCGGCGTTATGGACAAAATTGGCCATACTGTCAAAAAATAGAGGAAATTTTCATTTTTTTTTCCATATTGCTCGATAACGTCACTATTGCCACATTGACGTCTCTCTTGCCACGTTGTCATATCTATTTCCACATTATCATCTCTCTTTCCATGTTTTCCACAAAGTCGTCACTCTTTCCATGTTTGTGACATGTTCATCTCTCTTGCCACGTTTGTGAAGATAGCTATCGTAGTTGCGGCGCTGTGGAAACTAGGTTTTCTCCCTCCAACAGTCACCTAGTATTTTGACCAAGTCAAATTTGATTTGGTCAATGATGGTCGAAATTGTGACGTTGTAAAATCTATAAATATATTGCATTTTACAGATGCTGCAAAAAGTTTTCTATAATAACGACACTTAAAAAAGGGTTTGCGGGTCTTCTCGGCTAGAGTACAACTATTAGAAGACATTCTAATAGGGATCTTCTCATTTCATTTTAATTTTCTTATCAGTCAAATTTTAAAGGAAACAACTATTAAAAGACCTTGTACTAGGGCTAGAGTACATGATGGGCAACAATGACCTGTGAATGGGGCCAACATTGAAAAATTTCAAAATGTTTATGTATGACATAATGCATACTTGAGTCTTGAAACCCTCCCATACCGTGAAGGCATGTGTCTAGTCTAACCATGTCAAATTTCAATGCATATAGGCACATATTGAAGAAATTTCAACGTTGGCCCTATTCACTGCTCACTATGCGGGGTCGGTGCATGACATTTTTGGTGGTTGAATTGGAAGTTCCATGACATTTCAAGAGAGTTCCAACAAACATTATACATATGGAAACAATGACATTTGACAATGAGACACCCATTATGAACATTGTTGCAAACATGGATGATCTCAGAGATTATGTGGTCGGGACATCATACATCCTTGAGTCTTGAAACCCTCCCATACCATCAAGGCATGTGTCTAGTCTAACCATGTTAAATTTTGATGCATACAGGCACATATTGAAGAAATTTAAACATTGGCCCCATTCACCAGTGGTCATTATGAAGGGTCGGTGCATGACATTTGTGGTGGTTGAACTGGAAGTTCAATGACATTTCAAGACAGTTCCAACAAATATTCTACGGATGGAAATAATGACATTTGAAAAATATGAGATGCCCCATTATGAAATTTGTTGCAAACATGGACGATATCAAATATTATGTGGTAGGGACATCAAACTTCCTTGAGCCTTGAAACCCTCCCATACCATCAAGGCACGTGTCTAGTCTAAACATGTCAAATTTCGATGCATACAGACATATATTGAATAAATTTCAATGTTGTCCCCATTCACTGCTCACTATGTGCGGTCAGTGCATGGCATTTTTGGTGGTTGAATTGGAATTTCCATGACATTTCAATATAGTTCCAACAAATATTCTATGGATGGACACAATGACATTTGAAAAATATGAGACGCCCCATTATGAACATTTTTGCAAACATGGACAATCTCAAAGATTATGTGGCCAAGGCAACAGACATATTCCTTGAGTCTTGGAACCCTCCCATACTGTCAAGGCATGTGTCTAGTCTAACCATGTCAAATTTCGACGCATACATGCACAGTTTGAAGAAATTTCAATGTTGGCCCCATTCAATGCTCACTATGCGAGGTCGGTGGAAGAAATTTCACTATGCTCATTCACCTTCAAGGCAGGCCCCATTCACTATGCTCACTATGAGACATTCATTATGTTGAACATTGATGCAAACATGGATGATCTCAAATATTATGTGGGGACATCAAACATCCTTAAGTATCGAAACCCTCTCATACCTTCAAGGCAACTATCTAGTTTAACCATGTCAAATTTCGATGCATAGGGGCAGAGATTGAAAAAATTTCAATGTTGGCCCCATTCTCTGCTCATTGTGTGGGGTTGGTGGAAGAAATTTGTGATGGGTGTATTTGAAGTTCCATGACAAATTTCAAGATAGTTTTGACAATGATTCTATAGAAGGGAATGACAAATGATGACAATGAGAGGTGCAACATGATGAATGTTGATGAAAATGTGGATAATCTCAAATATTATGTGGGGAAATCATACATCCTTGAGTATTGAAACCCTCCCATACCATCAATCCATGTGTCTAGTCTAACCATGTCAAATTTCGATGCATACATGCACAATTTGCAGAAATTTCAACGTTGTCCCCATTCACTGCTCACTATGCGGGGTCGATACAAGATGACATTTGTTGTGGGTGAATGGCAACAGTAATAAAAATGATGACATGATGACATATTCCTCTGAATAACATGTGAGTGAATATGATGATCTGATGACATCGTTCTCACCAACATATGTCCACTTAGTCGCAATGACACATCTTTGATATCCTCCAACATTCAAGAAATCCAACATCAGCAGGGATTTTAAACATTTTCAATAAGTGTGAGTCATTCATGCATTCTCCTACCTCATGGAAATTCTCTTGTGATCATTATCACCATTATTCACATAACCCCCACACTGTATTCCCCTTAGTTACTCAATAATCCAAATTTATAAATGACCACTGAGGGCACTGAAAAGGAAGGAGATGCTTGAGGGATGGTTGAGTAGAGAAAGGAAACATTTCCCCTTGTGTTGTGTATGGCATGGAAGAGATATTTTCCCTTATACTCAAATATCACTCACAGACCCACTCTATATATCTTCTCATCTCGTCCTCATTTCGTTTTAATTTTCTGATCGGTTGAATTTTAAAGGAAACAACTATTAAAAGACATTGTACTAGGGTGTTATCGGATAAATCGGTAGGTGTGGACACTAACTGATCTCCCTATATCCACCTTGATCTAGAACAAAACACACCAGAACACGACGCTTTCCTTAAGTTTTAAATATTGAATTTACTAACTAAAGAGGGATAGGTGACATACCGTTTAAATGGCACTTCCTCTCACTATCTCCATCCTAGCTTCATTCCAATGCTCATACAATGATGAATCTACAAAATAATGCAACCAACCAAAGTGATAGTAATAGCACAAACTCAATATAAACCTATGTATGTGATCAAGGAATCATACAATAAAACACATCAAGATTTATAGGAAAGAATAATATTACTGTATCATATTAAATGTGAAAGAGAGATTACAACCATGGCCTTTATGTCATAAGGACCCTTCCAACTATCCTTCATTCCCCACACACTTCTTGCTCCAAGGATTTTGAGACCATGGATTTGATAGCTACTCACAATCTATCTTGATGAAGCAAATCTCAAAGCCACTCTAACCAAGCTAATAATCCCAAGCCAAAAACAAGTTAGACCTTCTCCATGAGAGCTCCTCTTCTTTTATAAGATAAAGAGGATAAGGTGAGGAGGTTAGGATAATCCCACTAAATCATGAAAGTGAGTAATATCCAAACCATTTGGATGCCATCTCACCATGCAAGTTTCTCCTTCTAGAAGATTCCAGAAAACGCTCGTTTTTCCCACCTGTAAGCATTCTCGCACCCTGCCTATAGAGAAGAATGTGAACTCCTCACAACCTAGCTATGATGCAGCCTACAAGAATCAAGCATTCTCGCACCCTAGCTATAATGCAGCCTGTGAACTTCCTTTTTTATAGGGTTTTTACAAAGGAAAATGCAACTTCTTTTCTCAGGAAAAGTTCTTCTCCCTTCTCTCTTTAGGAACTCAGGCCACTGACCCCTTTGAAGGCAATAGATAGGTTTACATCATTAACGGTTATAGGGATGACAAAAATAATGTGTAACATAGAGCCCCCCAAAGTATGAAGTTATAACAGAGTGATAGCTAAAATAATTTGTCGACTGTGTGTAGGGAACAAGGAACAGTCAGTTGGAAACCTGCTAACAAGCAAGAAAATATAGTACAATAATATATCATCACTAAGGTAGGCATTCCCATACTCAGAATACAAATGACTCAAAGAATAAAGGCCAACATGCGAAGATCCATGTCAAGTAAGATAGGTCATGGCCACCAAACATACACTGTGGATCCATGCCAATATGACTCAAATTTGAACATAGCCACCAAAAATACACTATGGATCTATGTGTTAAAGACTCAAATTTGAACATAGCCACCAGACATACACTGTGGATCTATGTACCAATACAATCTGAATATACTCCAACGCAACCTGAATCTGACAAAAAATATCTAGGATCTTCATATCCACCACTCTATAGTACGAATCTAACCATGCAGATACATGTGCTAAAGTCGAACATGGTAGAAACCACTTGATTACTGGTCAATGATGAGAACCGTTAACAAGTGCGAGGGAAATCACCATTAATGTCAATGACTCCCAAGGTACTCTAGTACAATCCAACGAATGTAAATTAATGAGCTCAAGTCAAACACTCGGTAGAATCTCCTGATCAGGGGTCAATAATGAAAATCCACTGTTGAAAGTGAGGAAACCTGCCATTGAGGCATGGAAGTTCCAAGGTACTAATTAGTTTCTAAGTCTAATTCCTGGATAATGAGTTGAAGTCGATAGGAAAAGACTCATCACAGGAGGGCCTTAATGTATCCCACATCAATGACATGAAACAGGTAACAAGATTTGAAGTAGATCAGAGTAACAAGTGATTCAGGACTGACTCAGGGATGGTCAATGCAATATAAATCTTAAGGACTATAGAAATGGTCAACACAATATAAGGCTTTCCGGGTTGAACTTCTCTTTGAACATATTGACGACACGACAACTGTCTTGGGAAATACTGGCTCAAAAACAGGGATCATAGACCAATTTGTAATCTTATAAGGAGTGTGATCAAGAGATGAGTGGATTCTCCAACATAGACACAAGGCGAGTGAAAGGGTTTCATGTTCAAAAGAGACTCTTCCATGAAGTACAGGTTTAGACACATTTCTTTCCCAAATTTTCCCCCACCATTTCTGGCGAGAACCTCTTTATTTTTACACAAGCTTGAGGAGGATAACATATGATTGTTGATGTAATCTCATCCTTTGGATGAGTCCCTCGGAGTATGTTTAATGAACCCTAGGAAGGAGTGGTTCGGTCCCATATAGGCCTTTCGATATTTGTTTTATGAGTCCAAAGAAAGAAAACTTGGGGGTTTTTCATGTTTATAGAGTATGAAAAACACTTAAAGAGAACTCTCTCAGTTCCTTTTTCGTAAAATAGTTCGATGAGACTGAAAAAGAGATAAACTATTGCTCAATAAATGTTTTCTTCAAATACTTTAATGAGCGTGAAAAGAATAAGATCACTCGGCAATCTTTTCATGTTTAGAGAGTCTAAAAAGAGCTTAAAGGGAACTCCAGGGGGTTCCTTTTTCGTATAACCTTTACGAGTCTGAAAAAGTGATAAAAGTACACTCAGTTACATTCTCACGTATTTACGAGCATGAGAAAGAACAAAGACTAAGCTCGGGATTGTTTTCATTTTTATGCAAGCTTAAAAACTAAACAAAACTATGCTTGGGATAGATTTTATTTTTACAAAAACTAAACAAAACTATGCTTGAACCTAGTTTCCTTTTTACACAAGATTGAACCAAAGGAAACTATGCTTGAGGTAGTTGGTTTCATTTTTAGGCAAGCATGAACCATAGAAATCTATGCTTGCAACCTCCCAATGCATGGTTGGTACTTAGCCCCCAGCTTAAGAAACTAGCGGCCCTAAATTTAGCATGAAGTCCAGAGGATGAAAGTATTTTCCCCCAAGCTTCGTTTCATCCAACTATGAAGGATAATGAAAAGAAGCTTCAAATACTATACATAGGACTTGACCCAAACGGAGAGGGGGAATTTGTTTCATTTTTTAACGAGCTTGAAACATAAGAAGAACTATGCTTGTGACTCTAGGTATAATCCCAAGACCATTGTTTCATTTTTAACGAGCTTGACACAGAAACAGGAACAATGCTCGTAACCTCTGTTTCATTTTTTAACGAGGTCACCACAGAGACACAAAACTATCCTCGTAACTGTTTTCATTTTTTAACGAGCTTGAAATTAGAAAACCATTCTCAAAGACCTTTGTTTCATTTTTTAACAAGGTTGCCTTAGAGACACAAAAACTATCCTCATCATTGGTTTCATTTTTTTATTGAGCTTGAAATAAAAAAACCATGCTCATAGAACTCTCTTCTTGATCATGGATTCCAAGAGGACAATTCTCTGGAAGCACACCATGTCAAGGGACGAAACTCGGTCATGGCCTCCAAGAGATCTTCACTCGACGGAAGAAACACACTCTAGAAGGAACACATGTCGAGGGTTGTGATAGGGGTAAGAAGTTTGGGATCCAATAGCCCTACCAAAGAGATGACCATGTCAACTACAAGATCTAAGTCATCAGAAGTTGAAGTCATGGGAGACAATGCCACATAATTGACCTGTGGCGGGGGCGATACCATCTACATATAAGCACCATTTAGGGAGGTAATCCAGTTGGGACCGATGAATGAAAGTTGATCAAAAGTCACAATTCTTCCATCGTGAGGGAAAGATATCACACGAAAAAGAGTGGACACAATAGATTTCATGGCATAGACATAATCCCGCCCAATAAGTAAAGAAAAATCCAAGGTATCTTGGACTACCATGACATCAATAAAGACAGTTTTCCCTCCCAAAGTTATAGAAAACTGAGGAAGGGTCCCTAAAGGTTGACTGGTTCTTATGTTAAAAGATAACAGATTTTGTGTAACCGACGCAAGTCGAGGATAACCCAAAGCTTTCCAAGCAATATAGGATAGAATACTAACAGACAAACCTTCATCTATCAACGTTTGAGGAACTCCCCGACCACAAACCTGTACTGTAATCTGGAAAGGAATGTAAGAGGGAAGAATAGGTCCAATTATCACACCCCAATCAAACATATGGCCTCATTACTTGGAGGGGGTCCTATGGGAGAAGGAGGAATACCACTTGGCATGGGAGATTCTGTATCAATGAGAAAAACATGGGCAGTATCAAGTTTACTCTCTAGTGGGAGAGTAGGATCGACCAATGGAGGGATCATATCGACTACTTGATTTTCATTCTCCAAGGAGAGAATGGGGTCGACAGATGGAAATGGATCGACCACTTTGGTGACACTCTCTAATGGGAGAGTGGGATCAACCAAATATGGGATCGGATCGACCACTTTAATTTCACTCTCGGAGGGGAAAGCAGGATTGACTGAGGATGGTATCAGATCAACCACTTTGTCAATTGGTTCAACTAATGATGTGACCAGATTGACAACATGATCAACCGGATTGACCAGTGAAGGGACCAGAGTGATCATTCCATCAACTATAGGGGGGTCAAGAGTAAGCTTACGATAAGCAGTTGGAAGTTGAGGTTGTGAAACAATCATGTCTTCCAGTAATTTCAAGGCTTCACCCATATGAGGGCAAAGGTGAGTGAGATGACTCCCTTTGCATAGCATACAAGGGAACTTGACTCTACTTTTCTTCTTCCCAATGGTATCTTGACTAGTTGACAGGGTGTCATCAACATGTTGTTCAGAGGTCGGCGACGTGGACTGGAGAGGAGATGCAGACCATGCTTCTATGACCTTGGATATTCCAGGGCAATCCTTAATAAGATGGTTACCCTTACAAAGCCTGCAAGGGTACTTGGGATTAAGGGTTGTTTGGGTGATCTTGACATTATCAACACTCCCAGCACAAGTAACAGTAACTGGTTGTTTTCCAACATGCTTGACAATGGTTGGAGGTTTTGACCCTTGTTTATCTTTCTTTTTCTTAATATTTCTTTTCTTATTCTTCTTATTCACCAAGTTACTAGCTTTAGAACTTTCACTCGACGAAGAAGATGAAACAGAAGGATACCTTGCAAGAGAAGAAGGCAAAGAATACCTTACTGGTGAAGAAGGTGAAGGATCAACATGAGGTTGATGCTCTTGGGGGGAATTGTTTGCGACTGAAGCACTAACTGCATTCAGGATTACCTAAGTGGAAAACAACCATACCAGTAATCCAATCGTGAGACCTGGAAGGATCAAAGTAGCGATATGAGGAGGACCAATGTTTCCGTAAGAAGGAAAAACAAAAGGTTCCCCTGGAGCAGGGGTTCCTTCATTGGTCACTTCGTAAACTGACGCCATTAAAACAAATATCCAAACTAGAGTGTGCTAGGGAAAACAAACAACACATGCTAAAAATTTAGTAAGCAAGCAAGCAAGAAAAACCTTCTCTCAATGAGCTCACTAGTTGGTGATGAAGTCCAACGTCGCAGGAACAAAGTAACAAGGGGCTTGGATAGAGTGTGTGGAAAAGTTATGTTGACGACCTACTTAACGGACTTACACCCTAGTGCAAGCTCCCACACATAATCATGGGTATACCCTCCAAGGAGCCCGAGTGAGTTTGGCCAATGCCGATTTTAGGTACCATGAAGACTTTCCCCTCCATAGTCACCTTGTGTAAAGACCCTAAAGATATAGGCCACTAAGGTTACCAATCACTACAATGATTCCTAGGGAAACAATCGACAGTCTGATCCATGCACAAGGGCGGGATATCTAGCCCGAAATCAACTCGAAAGGCTTCCACTCATCATTGTGGGTATACCTCTCAAGCGACCCCCATAATATGCGCAACCTCTACACCAAGACCAACAAAGCGGGGTGAGTAAATCTGTCAGTCTCAATGTGACCTCGTGATTGGCCCTTGTGTTAGAAGGGCTTCCCAGGACAAAATGTAATAAGTGGATTTAACCGCTCCCTAACTCAAGATTCTATGTTTGTTTGCAAATTTGGAAAGTTATCTTTCACACCTATTCCAAAGCCCTACAACTAACCTAACGTAGGTTTGCTACCAGAAAGTAAAAAATGTCTAATCAATTTTTTATAAGCACTTTATTTTATGGTTGTTGTTACTCAAGAGGAAAATGGCGTGGAAAATATGGTGTTTTGACCGACTCGAAAGTTATGCAAAGAGATGAAGATGCAATCTTTTCATTTCGATTAAAGATATGATACGAGAAGGAGAAAACATTTATCATTACCATATGCACGATGTCCTAAAATATATTAAACTCATCAATATCAAGATTCTCAAGAAATGAAAAAAAAAGTACTGTACACCAATGTACGATTCATGCCCCCCCCCCCCTCAGCCATGAGGGGGAATTTTTTTTGGAATTTAAGACCAAACAATGCCAAGAATCATGCAATTTTGCTACTTCAAATGCAAGGATGCCCCCAATCTAATATAAAGCAAGAAATTAAATCTTTTTGTTTCAAAATTTTTACTAAAAGCAATAATGAACTTTCTTAAAACAAAGAAACCCAAACTAAAAGTTTTCTTTTAAAGCGAACTATTTAGAAGAAATATGATCTTTCCCTAAACAATCCTAAAGAAAACACACGCTTTGTAATTGAAAGACACTCAAAGAAAGAGACTAATCCTTCAAAACCAAACAAAACAAAGATGGCTAAAAGAAATTTAAAGAATGTCAAGCAGACTGTAAACAGATCAATATAGGCTCCAAAAGTTCAATCCATCTGATCAAAGAAAAACTAGGTCATCAAAAGATGACAAGACCCAATCCAAAAAGTTGACAAACAAGTTCGCAGCCTAGCAGTAGAGTACAATGCGAAAATTAGGTATTCTCGCAATCTAGACACTGGTAGGGTGCGAGAAGTTCACACTGGGTCTAACAACAGGGTGCAAAAATCAATGGTTTTCACAGGCTGTAGAGAGGTACAGTGCCAGAATGTCTATAATCAAAGAAAATTGTGAAAAAGGAAAAGGAATCTAAGTGAACTTCTAGATCCAGAGGGTCTGGATGGATGTCCCACAGACTCAAAAACCAAAAAATAAGCAATCAAAGGAAGGGAAACTAGACTAACTATGAAACAATCCATTCCCCAGTATGGTCACCAATTTTGTTATCGGATAAATAAGTAGGTGTGGATACTAACTAATCTCCCTAGATCCACCTAGATCTAGAACAAAACACACCAGAACATGATGCTTTCTTTAAGTTTTAAATATTGAATTTACTAACTAAAGAGGGATAGGTGACATACTATTTAAACGTCACCTCCTCTTGCTATCACCATCCTAGCTTCATTCCAATGCTCATACAATGATGAATATGCAAAAGAACGCAACCAACCAAAGTGATAGTAATAGCACAAACTCAATATAAACCTATGTATGTGATCAAGGAATCATACAATAAAACACAACAAGATTTATAGTAAAGAATCATATTATTGTATCATATTAAATGTGAAAGAGAGATTGCAACCATAGCCTTGATGTCATAAGGTCCCTTCCAACTGTCCTTTGTTCCCCACACACTTCTTTCTCCAAGGATTTTGAGACCATGGATTTTATAGCTACTCACAATCTATCTTGACGAAGAAAATCTCAAAGCCACTCTAACCAAGCTAACAACCCCAAGCCAAAAAAAACTTAGACCTTCTCTATGAGAGCTCCTCTCCTTTTATAAGCTGAAGAGGATAAGGTGAGGAGGTTAGGATGATCCCACTAAATCATGAAAGCGATTAAGATCCAAACCATTCGGATTCCACCTCACCATGGAAGTTTCTCCTTCTAGAAGTTTCGAGAAAATGCTCATTTTTCCCACGTGTAAGCATTCTCACACCTTACCTATAGAGAAAATTGTGAACTCCTCATGACCTAGCTATGATGCAGCCTACGAGAATCAGGCATTCTCGCACTCTAGATATAATGCAGCCTGCAAACTTCCTTTTTTATAGCGTTTCTACAAAGGAAAATGCAACTTATTTTCTCAGGAAAATTTCTTCTCCCTTCTCTCTTCAGGAACTCATGCCACTGACCCCTCTAAAGGCAACATATAGGTTTACATCATTAACATTCATAGGGATGATGAAAATAATGTGTAACATAGGGCTAGAGTACATGATAGACAACGATGACCTGCAAATGGGGCCAACGTTGAAATTTTTTCAAAATGTTTCTGTATGACATTATCATACATCCTTGAGTATTGAAACCCTCCCATACCAGCAAAGCATGTGTCTAGTCTAACCATGTCAAATTTCGATGCATACATGCACATATTGAAGAAATTTCAACGTTGGCCCCATTCACTGCTCACTATGCAGGGTTGGTGCATGACATTTTTGGTGGTTGAATTGGAAGTTCCATGACGTTTCAAGACAATTTCAACAAATATTATACATATGGAAACAACGAAATTTGACAATGAGACACCCATTATGAACATTGTTGAAAACATGGATGGTCTCAAAGATTATGTGGTCGGGACATCATACATCCTTGAGTCTTGAAACCCTCCCATACCATCAAGGCATGTGTCTAGTCTAACCATGTCAAATGTCGATGCATATAGGCACATATTGTAGACATTTCAACATTGGCCCCATTCACTAGTGCTCACTATGTGTGGTCTATGCATGACACTTGTGGTGGTTGAATTGGAAGTTCCATGACATTTCAAGAGATTTCCAACAAAGATTCTACATATGGAAACAACGACATTTGAAAAATATGAGACGCCCCATTATGAACATTGTTGAAAACATTGATGATCTCAAAGATTATCTGGTCGGAACATCAAATGTCCTTGAGTCTTGAAACTCTCCCATGTCGTCAAGGATGTGTCTAGTCTAACCATGTCAAATTTCAATGCATATAGGAACATATTGAAGAAATTTCAACATTGGCCGCATTCACTAGTGCTCACATGGATGATCATGTAATAAATATGACATCTATAACTAAGTATGGGGAAGGTTGAATTCTATATAACTATAATATGGGAAGGGTTTCTTGACTTCTATACTTGATTGTTTGGGGAAGGTTGTGTTTCTCTTTATGTTCATATATTTGAAGAGAGGATTAGAGCATTTAGAGTATTTAGGACACTCTCGGGATTACTTTTTAAATACAAATAAAGGGGGATAGAGGCCTAGCCACATGTATTCTTCTTCATATATTCATATTGCATTGACATACACAACTAATCTAAAAATATAGCGATAGTATATTTTGTTTTATTTTCCATTGATTTGACCTTAGTAAGTGGGGAATTATCCCCTATCCCCTATCACAACTACCATTTCAATAATTTGATATCTTCATAAAAAAACCATGTAGAGATTTTACATCTATGTATTTGAAAACTGAGGAAAACTGCATTGAAACCAATCAACCATCCATAACCATTCTAACCATAAACACCATAGAAGTCAAAAGGATGTTTCTTAATATAGAAACCCAACAAAAATCATAGAGAAAATTCACTAATCTAGGTTGTATCTTGCATAATCAATTTTGGGATATAAGTAGTAATAGTGAAATGGTAGAAAACTATGTGAATATTAATTGGTGCAGTTAATTATCAAATCCAACAAATTAGTATGGTAATAAGACACTATGGATCAAATCAAAGAGCATGGTTTTTTTATAATTGAAATCATTGGATTGATAGTAGAGAGGGTGATGAAAAATTGAGGTTTGTGAAACTAGACCAGTAACTAGAGGAAAACTATATGCTTCAAGTCAACAACTACAATATAATTGTATGCTAATCAGAAAACCCTAACAACATGAAATATTTTTTATAATTCTGTGTGATTATATACCCTTGAATGAAGATGAGATTTTAAAGCCTTAACCCCTGAGTAATTACATAGAGGAGGCTTAAATGTAATAAAATTAATGGTGTTTTTCGTATAACTATGGGTGATATAACATAAGCCCTATTCTAAAAAAGCAACAACAATTGGAACCTACAAATAAGAATGGGTAATTGCTACCATTAAAATCTCCCTCCAATACTACTTAGACTAAGGACTAAACATAATATGAAATCATTAATTTAACCAGAAACCCAAATTGAAGGCATTGGTTGTGCTCTACATTACTAGAATCAATTATTTTAGATGAAAATGAAGACTAAATCACTAACCCATTATTTTCTTAGTGTGAGCCCTAATAAGACAATGGTTGGAAGACTTGACACCACAAAATATCTTCAAAATGATTTTATTTTAGGTGTTTATGTTGGCTTGTTTATAGGCAGAGTGTGCTTGTCATTGATGGCAAGAAGGCGACAATGGCATGTCTACAGAAAAGAACAGCAGCAACGATGGCATGATTACTGGAAAAAGTGTGCAATCAAATCTCAGGAGAGATATCATTTTTCAGAAACGCAAACGAGTCCTAAAGTCATCAAGACTCGCAAAAGGATCAAAGGTTGAGGCCTTTGAAACTTATAAATTCTTCCAAGTCAGGAGGATGCATAAGCTCAAGAGGAGGAGAGACAGTGGCCATTGGATCACCAATCTCAAATACCTAATGTCTATTAGATCAGAGTCCAGTGACTAGAGGAAGTGTAGAGGAGAAGTACAGATCTGAACCATTGGATCTAGAGGACACGTGGTGAGAGATCAACATTTCTCTAACTCATGAACTAGAAAAGTCAAATGTGAGAGTTGTAGGAACTCACGATGTCTGAGTTCGCGAGTTGATCTAGACCGTTAGATAATGGGGAGTTGTGAACCATTGATCTGATGCTCAAAAATATCAGGAAGGAAGGAATCAAATACCTGAGGAGCTGGGAGACGCAACAATCCTAGTTGTTCATATGGGAAGGACATGTGGCAATCGATAAAGAAGTTTCAAAAAATCGGAAGTCAGAAGAAGGGAGGTGAGTAGTCCTCCAACTTCACAAAATGCGAAGTCTCGATAAGATCTGAGCCATTGGATCACCGTGGATTGTGAGTCGTAGATATGATGCTCACAAATATTGGGAAGGCAAGACGAAAATACCTAAGGAGTTGGGAGCTACAGAAATCCTAGCTGTTCATCTGGGAAGGACACGTGGCAGTCGATAAAGAAATTTCAGAAAATTGAAAGTCAGAAGAAGGGAGGTGAGTATTCCTCCAACTTCACAAAATGTGAAGTCTTGATATAATCCGAGTCATCGGATCACCAAGGATCATGAGTTGTTGATTTGGAGTAGGTTTCATAAAATCAAAAGTCGGGAGAAGGGAGGTGAGTAGTCCTCCAACTTCATGAAATGTGAAGTTCTGATAAGATCTAGACCGTTGGATCACAGAGGGTTGTAGGCAGTTGATCTGAAATACAGTTCTGAATCGAGAATCAAGATTTGGAAGAGTCAGGTTTGGCTCATGTTCAAACTCCTGACACACGAGGTCACGATTTGATCACAATCGTTGATCAAGGGGAGAGCGTGGACTGTGGATCAAGCACAACGAAGTTCACAAATTCATGAAACGTGAAGCACCCTTTTTCTTGGCCCATGGTCACAGCCAAGGTCACATCAACATAAAGTTAAGGGAGGAGATAGCATGTCACTAGGCTCCGCTTCGGAGATCGTCGAGATCGCAAAGTGCCCATTTGATTAGCCTATGGTCACAGTGAATGGTCATGTGAAAGGAAGATGCTTAGTGTAATGTCCCAAGGCCAAGCCCAGTTGTAAATCTTGTTTACGAAATGAGTTGTAAAAATTTCTTATAGGCTGGTGAGCCAAGTTTTTATAAGTTGGTGGGCTTATGTGATTGTTAGGCCAGAGAGCCTAAGGGTTGGAGGCCAAGGGCCTGATTTTGTACCTGTATGTATGCAACACATTAACAAAATATAAACACCGCCGCGTGCAGGTCGACCATGATGAATGAGTGATGGGGGACTGAGTGTCCAGAGAGTGGGCAAGGAATTAGGGGCTGGAAGGTGGGAAAAGGGGCTAAGTGTTGATCCTAGGGGCTTAAGCCTTGGGAATAATATTTTATTATTATTCCAAAGAACATGTGCATTTTATGTTTTATTTTTATCCTAAGTTTCTAGCAAGGGGAAAATGTGCAAAGGGGATGCATGCTGATGGAATGCATGCAGTTCCAAGGGTGACAAGTGTCAACCCTGGTGCATGCAAATAAAACGACTGAGATGAGTCTTGAGAAGGGCCTCTCCTCCATTCCACCCAACTTCCTGAGCATGTACGGAGCTCTGAACAGTAGGACAGACCTGACTTCTGCAAGAATACCTCATGCATTTTTTAGAGTCGATAATCCTGTGTTCGTTTCTGAAAAGCTGGGTTCACCCTCTCCATTCTGAGTCGTGGAATCTGTGTTTATCCTTGCAGGAATTTCTTGTCACACAATCCCGAAAACCATCACCGTGAGACCTTGCCATCATTGCTGAGCTTGTTTGGGAAGCCTGTGTCTGTATTCTCGGTTGGCTGTGGTGGCCACACAGAGATGGACTGCATGTGGCTTGCTGGCCAATGCAAGTTGTGATTGAACCTGTGTATGACCTCTCTCCAGGTGAGGGAGGTGACTGTCGTTGGAAGAGCCAGGTTGTCAGGCCTGTGAGAAACTCTTTCCAGGTGAGATAGTTTGCTGGGAAGTGGTTTCTTCCAGAGAGTGTCCAGCACCAACTTTGGGCTCTGAGACTTCCTGATCCGTCCTGTTGTAGAGACCCAGAGAGGGAGGTGTAGAACCGATGGACTATTCTTGTGAAGGTGTATACACCCAAGCGGAATAGGCATGTGGGGAATGAGAGTCTAGAAGTAGTGGGCGTAAGATGGCATCCTGGGAAGAATCTTTCCAGTCTTTCTGTGTTGTTTTCCCTGTAACCTCAGCCTAGCTTAGGATTCCTTACCTTGGGGCGAAGCTTAGTCCCAGCTCGGGGGTGACCCACTACATAGCTGACGAGCAGTGTGGTCTAAGGCTAGGAGGTTCATGGAAGGCCTGCACGTGGCTGGTGGAATCACCAAGGTTTTCAAAGATAAGTATCAGATGATGTTTTATTCATAATTCTGCATTCTTGTGTAATTATAACTATCATGTATTCTGTTGTGCATATCAATTTAATGTTAATTCTATTGATTGTATATTATAGTAGTAAATAATATGTTTACTCTAAGCTTAAATGTATTTCTTTGCTTAAACGCATGTGGATTATATAATGCCTGTATGAGCTATGTACAAAGAGCGTTCCAATTTGGTATCAGAGCGATTAAGCCTTGGTAACAGAAAAAGGTGTGTTACAAATTGGTATCAGAGCCAAGGTTTTGACACTGAGCCTAGATGGGCCAGTTGAGTGGTCTTTGGACCGAGGTTGTGACGAGAAATTGTGTCTGGAGGATCGATTTCGGACCCTGGAATGCTCCAGATGTGTCAAGGAGTTAATTGACGTTCTTACAAGCTCATGAGGTATAGCGGTGTTGTGAAACCTTAGCTGATGTGGTATATAGCCCCAAGGAGAGAGGACTCCACACCAGAAGTGTTGGAGCCTTAGGATCTGTTTAGAAGGGAAGGCGAACCCTTGTGACCATTAGATCTAGAGAATGTGCACAGGGTTTAAAGACCCTTTGGAGTTGCACAGGAATGTGGAAATCGTGATATGAGAAATCCTAAAATTTGTTAGGACCATCCATCGGGGAAACCACATGGTTGTCGGACGACATTTCGGCACCCGGGAAACAAAAAAGGAAGACCGTTGTGTTCGCAAGTCACAAGTTAGCAAAACATGGATTCCCAAAATGATCTACACCATAAATCATAGGAGAGGACTTGACCATCGGATCAAGTGGAAGAGTACACCGTAATTCAGGATTTCGGAAAACAAAAGTTTGAGATGTGGGATGCACGAACTTCCGATGCCCGAAACCCCGAAACGCTGAAAAAATATGCACCGTAGATTTGAGAGGGGACCTAACCGTTGTATTTTTGCTTGGAATGTGTTAAGAACCAAATATCAATATAGCATAGAAAATCCTCAGAAAAAGTACTCAACGCCTTGAAAAAGAGAGAATTTCAGATAATAAGCCTCTTCAAGGGGG
>ML786633.1:286487-310589 GCA_009831015.1 Picea engelmannii
TTCCAGACTTTGGGTCTGGGGGCAGGGAGCTCTAACGCTCCTCTGCAAGGTCAACTTGGGGGCATTCCTGTCCCTTTCAATGTTTTTCCTTACGCTGGAGGTCATATTCCTCCTTCGTCCCCTTCGCTCGGTGGATCGCATCAACAATCCGCTGGGCAACCTACACACACAAGTCCTTTTGGAGCCGGGAGTCAAGGAACACCTGCACAAACTCAGTCGGTAGGTTCG
Source organism: Picea engelmannii (assembly GCA_009831015.1). Classification (NCBI taxonomy): domain Eukaryota; kingdom Viridiplantae; phylum Streptophyta; class Pinopsida; order Pinales; family Pinaceae; genus Picea; species Picea engelmannii. Next base: position 286,716 of record ML786633.1, read on the forward strand.
TCACCATTTGTTTGGAACGGGACGTTTGGTAATAATGCTTTCGCATCCACTGCTTTCCCATCTGGGGGCACACTTGTTTTTGGACAGTTTACGCTGGCACAGGGTACTATTCTTGTGTTGGGGGCACATATACCAGGACCTTGGAACTCAGCACAAGGATCCGTTCCATCCTCTGGAATGTTGTTTTGGGGTAACTCTTTCCACAACCATTGGAACCCCGGACAAAATTCTATGCCTCTTCCATCAGGACCGGCATGGGGTAATCCGTCCCAAAGTCCACCAAACACGATGAATGCCCAACATCCTATGGGGAATCAGCCAATGATGTCTCCCCAGATGCAAAACCCTTATGCTAGTCAGGGCCATGGTTTCTACCAGAACTCGGGCCAGCAGCCAAACTTTTCCTGGAAACCTGGTGCCAGTCAAACTCCAGGACCCTTTTATCCCAGCTATCAACAACAACCTAAACTACCATTCTTGGCAACATTACACTTGCCAGATTTGACACGGTTGTTAAATGATCCTATCTGTCACGATCCGCGTTGGCCTCCTATGCCAACGAAGTTGCCTTCGGACATCCCAAAGTTCGAGGCCAAGCCTAACGAAGATCCAGGTGATCACGTGACCACTTTCCACTTGTGGTGCTCATCTAACTCACTGAAAGATGACTCCGTCCAGTTGCGATTGTTTCAACACACTCTTATTGGGAGTGTCGCGAAATGGTACATAGAGCTTGATCGTTCACGATATTCTTCTTTTGGCGAACTGGCAATGGCCTTCCTCAACCATTTCCAGTTACCTGTGAGATACGACGTCGGCACGGAGTTGCTAGCCAATTTCGAACAGACATCAGCGGACCATATCTCGGATCATATTCGAGAATGGCGATGCCGAAAGAGTCTTATCAAAGTACCTGTCCCACCATAATTCCTGCTAGAGTGGTTCCTTAAGTCTTTAGTTCCGCAATTATCCAAAGACGTCGCAACTTCAGGGGTTTTCTCCGAGGAAGATGCCATCATGAGGGCTCAACAATTTGATCTTATATATTCTCAGTCTGGTTTACTGTACAACATCCTTCTGGATGCGCCACGGTCAATACTAGATAAAACCAGACAGAGAGCTGGACCACATACCGATGGTATCGTTGGTTCGGCACAAACCAAGCCCGTTGAGCAATTGACAAAACAATTGCAGCAGTTATCTATACAACACTCAGTGGCCAGTTAGACTACTTCTTTGGCTGCTCCTCCTACTCAAACGTCGGAAGTACACTCCGTACAGACGACTAACCCAAAGGCCAACCAGCAGCCTGAGGGGAAGAAAAAACAACGCAAGAAGAGTAAGGGGGATAAAAAACTAAATGATAATGCTGGCGAGGGCACCACAGAAAAGAGAAAGGTGAGGTATCTGTGCAACCTATGTGCGGAAGACCACCCAACCCATCTACGCCCTCGACTTGCAGAGGCCCAGAAGTTTTTCACACAGCAACAACAAGTTGTGTTGACTAACCCCTTTCAACATGGGAAAAATTTAACCCAAGCCTCTACAAGTACCGAAGGGGGTAGCCACGAAAACTGCCCTCCCCCAAACAATTCATCCGCCGCAAACGAATATATGGTGAAAAGTGATGCTTTCATAATGACTAGAGCTCATGATTATAACAAACCAAGTGCTCCTGAGAAGGGAAAAGAAGACGAGATCCCATCTCTTCCTCTACAAATTGAGAAGACGTTGGGTGAAACAATGACGTGCATCCCAAAAGGCGTGTTCAAGAGGGCTTCTCATAATCCAAATGCAAGGGCCGCCCATAACTACTCTGTGGTGGAAGATTTATCACAAACCCCTTGTGCTATGTCCGCTTTGGAGGTCCTCCAAAGTTGCCCTGCTCAGAGAAAACCTTGTTGACTGCTTTAGGCTCTACTGAGACTTGTAACCCAGGCACCATTATGTTAGATACGACTGACTTGAAACCTCGTTTTCCTTACCACGTCATGTTTCAGATAGTAGTGGCTCATCCCACGAAAATTTTTACACGGAATATCTTTCGCACGGTGGTAGACGAGGGCGCTTCGACTTGCATTATATCGTTAGCATGCTGGAAAGCCATTGGTCAACTTGAGTTGTCTCCGTCACCTACTCTCCTCACTGCGTTCGATGGTCGTTATTTCCAACCGCATGGCATTATTCCTTATTTCCCATTACAGTTAGGGGGGTAGACTGTGTGCGTTGAAGTAGAGGTAGTTGATGCCCCCATCGACTACAATCTATTTTTAGGTCGTAGTTGGACTTATGCAATGCAAGCGGTGGTTGCTACAATCTTCTGAGTCCTACTGTTTCCACATGAAGGCCGGATAGGGACTATTGATTAGTTGTCCTTCTCTCGACCTGACCCAGCCTTGGGGGCATCCACGGTTCCCATGGTAGATAATCCTCAAGCCGGTGTCGTCAACATAGGAGTTGGTTTGTGCCCATCTTTGATGGGTACCTTCGACTACCCACCTCCTCAAGGCGATGTCAAGTTTATATCGAACCACCACAAGGCTGAGATTTTCCATGTTTCGTCGTTTCGCACGACTTACTTTCAAGATCCGTGGACTCTTCCTTCCCCATCAGCCACGATGGATGAGACAGGGCAAGCTGGCATGGCCATGCCCTTGTCGGCCGCTGAAGTAGCGTACTCTTTGGTCCAACAAACTTCAGTTACTCCTGATCCGATTCCCACACAAGAGTTGGATCCACTCCTCGAGCCTATCTGGGCTCAGGGTTCTCTTACTGATATCGATTCATTAGATTTAGTCTTGCCTTCTGATGAATCTATAATCGAAGCAATGACTGGTCCGGACAAACCCTGGGAAGATCTTCATCATAGATCATATTTCCTCCCAGAGTTACACCGAATTGAGGCAGGAGAATTCACTATCACCATGACGGGAGATCAACCTTGTCCCACTAACCTCTTAGCTACACAGGATATTTATGCTGAGGGCAATATGGCGACTATCGCTGAAACGATACCTATCAATATCTATCGAAACCCTGGCATCATGGAAAATGTCTTCGTCGGAGCGGATTGTTCCCCCGAAGAGATTCAGATTTACACTGATCTTTTTAAAGATTTTTGCGATGTTTTTGCTTGGTCTTACGAGGAAATGCCAGGCATTGATCCAAAAATAGTTGAACACGAAATCACTACGTATCCTGATGCTAAGCCTGTTCGACAGAAACTTCATCCAGTTAATCCTAGGAAAGCAGCAGTCATTAAGATGGAAGTTGAGAAATTGCTTAAGGCAGGGTTCATATACCCTATCCACTTGACTCAATGGGTGTCAAATCCCGTGCCAGTCGATAAAAAACAAGGCATGATTCGTGTCTGTACCGATTTACATGATTTGAACAAGGCATGTCCAAAAGATAATTACCCAACCCCATTCATCGACCAGATCATTGATGAGTGTGCCGGTTGTGAAGCCTTTTCGTTCATGGATGGTTTCTCGGGCTATAACCAAATCCAAATCAAACCCGAGGACTAGCACAAAACGACTTTCATTTGTCCGTGGGGTACATTCGCCTACCGAAAAATGCCTTTTAGTCTCAAGAATGTTGGAGCCACGTTTCAGCGGGCCATGTCTTTTGCGTTTCACGACCTCAAACATATATTCAAGGCCTATCTAGATGATTTCGCATCACGCTCTCGCAAGCGAAAAGATCATCCTACACACCTCAGACTCATCTTTGAACGCTGTCGCTACTTCAGGATTCGCTTGAATCCCAACAAGTGCAGCTTTTGCGTCACGTCAGGACGTTTGTTAGGTTTCATAGTGTCAACCACAGGGATCATGGTCGATCCTCTCAAGGTGGAGGCGATAATCCAGTTGCCCCCCCCACGCACAATTTTACAACTTCAAAGTCTTCAAGGCAAGGCGAACTTCTTATGACGCTTCATCGCCAACTATGCTGAAACTACCAAGGGCTTCATGCATTTACTGAAGAAAGACGTTCCTTTTCTCTGGGACGAAGCCGCGTAGCGCTCTTTCGACGCATTGAAACACGCCCTTACAACCGCACCTCTGCTATGGTCACCGAATTATAACAAGGATTTCCTATTATATCTGCCTGCCGCAAAGTCAACCATAAGCATAGTTTTAGTTTAGGAAGATGATTCATTTTTTGAATACGTGATCTATTACCTGAGTCGAGGCCTCATAGGACCGGAACTTAATTATACACATCTCGAAAAGCTTGCGTTGGCAGCAGTCCATGCTGTTCAATGGTTTCGTCACTATGTTCTGTTTCACAAGACCACCGTCGTAGCTATCGTGAATCCATTCCATTACATGTTGACAAGATGTGTTATCGGCGGAAAAATCAGTAGATGGATGGTAATTCTCCAAGAATTCGACTTAGATTTTGTTTCAGCCAATTCCAAAAAGTCGTTGGTCTTCGCAGAACTTATCTCGGAACTTCCGGTTGAGTCAGGTGACGTTGTGCCTGAGCAATCGCCTATCCGGGGGATATGTTTTTGATCGAATTGTCTGACCCCTGGTACGGAGATATAATGATCTATCTCCAGAATTTGAAGTGTCCTACCTCTGCTTCTCGTGATGAGCGTCGGCAGATCCGCCATCAGGCCAAGAACTATCTTATACTCAATGATACTTTGTATCGGAGAGGTGTGGATTGTATCTTGCTTCGATGTCTCACTCATGAGGAGGCCATCATAGTGCTCAACAATTGTCATACAGGGGATTGTGGTGGTCACTTATCCGGGTTGGCAACAACCCAAAATATCTTACGAACAGGTTACTTCTGGCCCACGCTTATCAAAGATTGTATTGAGTCGGTCAAGAAGTGCCATCCATGCCAAATCTTCTCACAGAAGATGAGGACACATCCAACTCCAATGTTTTCTGTTATCACCGTCGGTCCCTTCACCAAGTGGGGGATTGATTACACTACATGCAACCCCCTGTCAGCAAGGGGGCACCACTATATCATTGTAGTTGTCGACTACTTCACTAAGTGGGTCGAAGCTATGCCGACGTTCAAATATGATGGAGAGACTGCAACTCTCTTCTTATTTAACCAGATCATAGCACGATTCGGAGTCCCAAGAGAGATTTTCACTGACCATGGCAGTCACTTTCAAAATCAAATGATGACCGAGTTAATGTCAAAGCTTGGGTTACGGCAAGAACACTCGTCACCTTACTATCCCCAAGCCAATGGGCAAGTGGAAGCTGTTAACAAAATGCTTAAGACAATGATACAGCGAACCATCAACTCAGCCAAGTCAAACTGGCATTTGATGTTATACTTGGCATTATGGGCTTACCGAACATCAGTTAATACTACAACCGGTTTCTCACCTTTCCAACTCGTTTACAGGCTGGAGGCAGTCTTGCCCATCGAATATCAAATTCCATCTCTAAAATTGGCAGTACAGTTATTGCCAGACACCTCTCCGCTTGAAGAACGGTTAGTACACCTAGAGCAGCTTGATGAACAACGTCGTGATGCGGCACTGGCCAATGAAGCTCATAAACATAAGGTTAAGTGTCAATATGATAGGTTCGTTCATCCTCGTGTTTTCTCTGAGGGCGACCTTGTCCTGGTTTACGACCAAGATAAGGACCCCCTGGGGGCAGGAAAGTTTAAACCCATGTGGTTCGGACCCTTCAATGTTAAGGAGGTGTTAAAAAAGGGCGCTTACCGTCTGGTCGATTGTGAAGGGAATGATTTGGCGGAGCCTAGAAATGGGCTCTACCTCAAGAAGTACTACTCATAGGGTCACTGTGGGTAACTTTTTGTAATATATGTATAGTCTTTGTGCTATTACTTTCTTTCGTTTCTTTTGAAAAACGTGTCATGGACGTGTCATTAATGTTATCTTTCGTCACTATGGCAGATGTCAAGTGAGTCCGAGTTGTTCATTGGGTATGCAGACGGTGCTAGTCGACACACGCGGACACTTGCCTCCGCAGCTTGGGTAATCTTTACACCACAGGGTTAGTTGTTATCTTCCGGAGGGATATGCTTAGGTAACACCACAAACAATGTTGCTGAGTATAGCGCAGTGATTGAGTTGCTTTGTGATGCTTTGTCATTGGGTATCTCTCGTCTCTGGGTCTATCTAGACGCTCAATTGGTTGTGTCGCAGCTAAACAGAATATACCGTCTGCACGATCCTACTTTACACCGACGATTCCTTAGGGTACGTCTCTTGGAACGCAACTTTGATTATATTACATATTTTCACGTTCCTAGGAGTCTAAATCAAATCACAAATACTCTAGCTAATCACATTTTAGACTGGCATCTTGCTCACACATAAAGAAGATCATGATCATACACATGTAAATACATTTTTGTACACAAAATCCATAAAGACACATAAAAGAAATAAAAACCATATATATACATCATAAAAATCTCAGTGTACATAGATGGGCGCAAGCGCCTCAAAAAATGGGAACCATAACGAGTCACTGGGGATTATTCCCTCAAAAAATATAATACATGTCAGTGCTCGAGGCACATAAAAGTCTACAAAAGTTGTTCAGGGCCTATGGGCCCTGTTATAATCCTACACAGCTCGGCCTAAACGCCTAAATAGTTGGACCCATGTCCGAGGTAACCCCACCATATGAGTCTGCATGGAGGGTGGCAAGTCCTCTATCTCTATCATCGGAACTGTGCGGGTGAGCTCAGTAAAGTTTTGCTCAATCTTCCCAAGAGCCCTCTCAGCCTCTCCTGCTGGAGGGTTCCCGGCTACTGTTGGTCCCCTGGCGGCGACAGCTGCGGCCTCTGGCCTTGGACGACGCCTGTTCCGTGCAAAGTTGGCAGGCCGCATGGGTCCCAAATCTGCATGCAACACAAGGTTCACCCATCAAAAACTCTGTTATCCAAAAAACATGATATATATCTAAAAGGAAATAAAAATTACATATGAAAACAAAAAAACAGTACAGGTGGAGACTTACCAATCTCCCCTCGCTCCTCACTAGGAGGCACTGGCATCGCTGGATCTCTGGAGAAGTCGATCCCCGCGTATGGGTAGTCCTCGATGGCGGGGATCTGCCGTGACAACCAAGCAAAGAAGTCGTCGTTGAAGCCCTCCACGGTCCTTCCGCCACCCTATCGTGACAGTACTGCTGCCCATCTACATACCACAGGGAAAGTCGCCAGATGCCCTCGTACTGTCATCCGAGGACCGAAGCATGGAACTCTCTCAAAGAAAAATGAGCACAAGATAGTCCCGAACCCGAAGTTCCTGTGTGCCCGCTAACGACAATCTGTCAATTGCCTCTTCATACTCTCTAGCAATGTGGTACTCCAGTCATAGATTTGTGCATTCATGCACTGAACTGCACAGTTCATCTGTGCGCGTGATGCCTGATGTACGGCTGAAGAGCCAGTAATTCGCCCAATGAGCGATAAGATAGTTTGTAACGTAAGTTTGGTGACACTGCCAACCGGTATCCAGGAAGTCCCCTAGTTGGTCCCAGCCACGCAATACTCTGCTATCAACTCCGAGACTTTGCTCGGCCCCGCAGGAAACGTCTGCAAGTTAATGGGTTCCCCTCTCCTCGAGAGGCCTGTCAAAAAATAGATGTCCTCGGTGGTGGGCACCAAGGATTGCCCCTCGATCAAAAAGCCCTCAGCATTAGGATGCCAATAGTCAACCAGGGCATTCAGCAGCCTTGGTTGTGCGCGCATGAATGAACATAGGAAAAACTTCACCAAGCCACACTGTGTTAGCACGGCCATCACATTTGGATCTGCAGCTACTGCCTCATTGGCAGCCTCATGCTCTCTCTCTCTCCAATGAACATACATCCTGTCAAACACAAAAGAAAAAAAGGAGGAGAGATTAGATCTTGCAACAAATTTTTCGTTGCACGGGGGGTAACCCGCGGGCTGTAGAGGTGACAGTCGCGGGTACCCACGCGCAGTGTTGACCCTGTGCGCGGGTACCCGCGGGTTGTCGCTAGGCAGCCCGCGGGTTACTAGGGCCGACCCCTTAGAGGGTGATGGCCACCCCCAAAAGCAACCCAAAAACAATAAATGACATATTGAAATGCAAGATGAGGGAGTTTGTACTTACTTGGTCTGAGCAGAAGTCCGTTTGGTCCACTGTAGCTCCCGGAATCACGATCTCAGGAAAAGGGGGTCTTTTGGCTCCAGAGTCAATTTCCAAATCAACAATGGTGATAATGAGCTTCCAGCTTCTATTTATAGACTTTTGGGCCTCTTTTTGTCGCCCTTTTGGCCCCTTTTATCAATTTCTTTATACCAAAAACCATTTTGAGTGGTTCCAGAGTTATATGGAAGGGATTTAATCAGGTATTGGGACATTTTTCATTGAGTTTCAGAAAATAAAAAAAAATACACATAAGGACGGTCCATAAAAAAAAATTCAAAAATCAACCTGAGCATATAGGGTAGGCTTTCATCCCCACTGTTGCATCTCGTTGCCCTTTTTTTTTACAATATAGGATCGACCCCATCCGGTTGTGACACAGAACCATCATTTATGCTCTAGAAGTGTTGTAACTTGGTGGTAGAGCTTACCAAAACATGGATGCCCTAGGTAGTTCCTGGTTGCATTATGGTATCCATGCCGTTTCTGACAACATAGTAGGCTCGGGAGTCCGCATAGTCTTTCCTGAATATGAGTTTGAGCCTCATTTGCATGAGTCTTTTTCACTCTTTGTCTTAACCTCCGGACTCCCAAAACATAACGGTTCTCCTTTTAAGCCCTTTTCAGACCCTCTAAACATGAAAAGATTGTCGAGCGATATTGTGACCCTTCACGCTCGTTAAACTGAAATTTGAAGTCACGTCTGTCCGGCGGTAGTTTACCCATTTTTCGGTCCAGACGGTCAACTGTACGAACAAAGGAACACTCTATCGAATTCCGATTCTTTAGAAGAGTATCCTCAGGTATAATTTTATCCCTTTTTCGGGCCTGAGGGACTAAATTTACGAAAAAGAAACCCCCCCGGAGTCCATAGTTAAGCTCTTTTCAGACTCCCTAAAATTGAAAAGATTGTCGAGTGACCTTATTATTTCACACTCGTTAAACGGTCCAGAAGAACATTCCTGACAGAGTCCATAGTTAAGCTTTTTTCAGACTCCTTAAAATTGAAAAAATAGTTGAGTGATCTTGTCCTTTTCACACTCGTTAAAATGGTTTTGAATTGACGTTTAGTCGGTGCTAGTTTACCCCTTTTTCAAACCGACTAGACTATTGACGAAAAAGGTATCCCAATGGGGTTTCCTTTTATGCTTTTTCAGACTCTCTAAACATGAAAAATCACCGAGCTTCCCTTCTCTGGGCTCATTAAACTTACATCGAAGGACATTACCATTGTGTGTTCTATCAACCGCACTTGCATCCTTTACCCATCAACTTAGTAACAGTTTGCTTTTGCGTCTTAACACCTTTGGCCACTGGAGGATTTTACCCGAGTATCATTTCCTAGAACATCAGTCTTGTCCTTGTGCCTTGAGCTTGTATGTTTGCTATGCTCGTTCCTCCACTGTAACGTAATATTCCTTTATTCTTTTTCAAAATATTCGAAAAGAACAAAAAAATCAAATATACCCCAAAAAGAGGATGGGAAAAGTATTTTCTTTGTTGGCAGCATTATGAGTTGCCCTTGGATAAAGCACATCTGTCCATTTGATTCATCAGACTTTGGGATGTAGTACGACCTTAGGAAGCTTTGCTCACTATATTGAGTTGTGTCCTCCACCGTTTGGTTACTCTTCCAAACATATGGAGAGTTTGTGTTTCCTCCTGCTTCGTAGACTTATGATTAACAGATATGCTGCCTGAGTCTTATCACTTGTCGTGCTATTGTCCAAGGGAAGTTTGTTACTTAGTGTTTTCACCCAATTCGTCACTAGAAGAGCAAATTAAGAGTGCTTACATGCCCAGTTGGGCTCTGCTAGGCATGACAGTTGTGAAAGGAAAGGGTTAGGGAAAACAAAACAAAACAATAGACACAAATTAAACTAAAACTAATTAAAACTATGAGCATATAAAACAAATAAAAAATAAGTACAAATGGACCAATATCACCAATGTATAAGCTGATCTATTGATGAAATCCAAAGGCACAATGAAGAAAGGGGACTTGGGTCCCTTCTTTCTCCAATGGAAGGCTCTTGAGGCCCTCAAAGCTTGCTCTCCTTACAATGAAAAGATGAAAATGTGGGTGAAAGAACTCCAAGCTTATTCACTCAAGAGAGGGGTGAATAGCTCTATGAAATGCAGCTTGTGATGTGTATTGCCAAAGAATGAGTCCTTAGCAATCTCAGCAGCATAACAATACAAAGAATTCCTTGAGAAAATGGTGGTTATTCATGGCTTTTTATAGCCTAGAATTGGGTTATTATGTGACCTCCTTGGAGTGTGAAAAGGGGTACTTTAGGGCTCAATTAGGTCTTTGACCAACCCACCATGCAGATTGAGCTCGGATTTGGTGTCAAATCGACTTGGGAGCTGATCCATTAGTGGTTGGGAGGCCGACCAATTTCAATAAATGCGTCGTTTAGCAGGTGCGCGGGTTTTTCGCCCAACAGCTGCACCTCGTGCGTGCATGTGCGCATTGTACGTTGTTGTTACACGCATATGCGCACGCACCCCGGTTCTGTAAAGCGCCCTTCAATGTTTTGGTCATTTTGTATAGTTTTTGACCCTTTTGCAATGCTGTGGAATTAATCCTGTGCCATGAATGACTCCAGTCCTGTTTTGACGATGCAGAGTTCTTGTCGCCATGTGCAGACAAAATTTCAGTGATAACAGATGTCCCCTGATGGATGAGGTTAGGAGCATACGTATAGCTGAAATCCATCAATGTTTCTTTTACTGCGAATGGTGTTGTAAGGGAGAGCAAGAGTGGGACCGTGTAGAGCAATCCTTTGGAGAAGAAAGGAACCGGTAGAACCCGACCTTCCATAAGGTGCGTAACAATATACAACTGTGTACAAACGAGGCGGGCATTCCCCATGCTCGTATGATGTAACTCTGAAAAAATATGAAGGAAATGTTGATGTAGAAAACTACAGCGCTCACGGGGGTGGAATGAGAAAGGCAGAAGACAATTCTGCAAAGGAACATACTCTGAACCATAGGTAATAGTCGCGGAAATAAACAGCGATAGTGATGTGGACATTGGTGGCCCTACCAAGTTCAAAGGTCTTCGGCAAATGATAAAAACTGCCATAGTCACCAAGTAAGACCCACCGCAACATGAGAAAGGGTTGGCGTCGAATGTTATGGGGGTCAACGACATCAGGGAGCAATGGTGTTTCCCCCTGTGCCGTCCGAGATCTCTCATTAAATGGAAAATGAGAATCAAGATACTGTCACCCTTCTGGAAAATTGTGCTGATGTCGACAAAAAGGGGGACGTGACTCCCAGAAGCAAAGGGCTTCACGGAATCTACTGTGGTGAGGAAGTAGCAGAGGTGCATGGACGAAGTCAAGAAGTGGGAAGACTCCAGACTGCCCTTGGTTGGAGGGTGCATGATATATGGCGTGGCCACAACCGTGTGACAAGATCAAGTGTCCGGGGGACAACAAGAGCAGGGATAAGTTGTGCCAGAGGCGGGACAAGGTGAACAAATTCAGAGGGCATAGGTAAGTGATCTGGGTAGTACTCTGAAGATGTAGGTGATGTCGGCGAGGGTAAATGAGAAGTAATGCTCCAACCAAGGGTGGCATGGGTTGCGTGTGGCCAAAAGGAAAGCAGGTCACCAACGGTGACGATAAAAGTAAATAACCAGAAAAATAAAGGCGTTTGTACAATAAAAAATGAATAATTGTGGGAAAATGTACAAATACAGAAACGGGTGCCCCAGTGTGAAATGAGTGCCCCAGGGAGGGCAGAAATTTCTTGAAAAATGGATGAAGGGTAGGGGCCCCATTGACGAGTTTCTATATGAGGTTGGTGAAATGGAGATAGGTTCGCAGATGGGCAAACTTATGGTGGATGAAATGGTGGGTTCGTGATCCTGCGGAGGTGCAGGTAAAAAGAACGTAACCATGAAGCGATGATTTGGGAGTCCATATGGGAAGCTAGCAAAATGAGGAGAAGAAGTATGTGGTTGATCTGCAACATGATGAAAGACTACCGGGACTCCCTTCGCTAAAGGGTAATGAAGAACAACATGAGTGTCAAAAGTGCCAAAAGGTGCTATGAATGGGACAACTCATGTGGGTGAGAATGCTACCGAGTGATAGTACTGAAGATGCAACTGGAGGTGTGAGTACTGCAGAGCCGGGAATGGGTATCCTAAAGGCCAATATCAGAGGGCGTGACTGGAAATGTAAATGCAATACAGCGGGAGAGACTACATGCCAGTGCTAAGTATATACCTGAAGAAGTGATGTGGAGAGATGTTGATCAAGTACCTGCACATAGAACAACCAAATACCCAAAGTGAACAATATCTGAAGAATATCAAAGATATGTGCATATTTTTGACAAATGTGACTATGCGCGTGCGTACCTGACCATGATATGGAAAAAAGGTGCCCTGGGGGACTAGGATGAAAAGTGACCCAGGGACAGCTATGATGTAGGCGGCGGGATGCTGATCCCGTGGCTGAAGACGGTTCGAAAAATGGACGCCGTGGGCTCCCGGAATGGTGAGTGGAAGTTTGGAAAAAAGGACTATATATAGCTGTAGGGCCCACATTGCCACCTCATTTGTACCTGCTGCTATAGTGAGTTTTCAAGCAGATTCAGAGGAGATTGAGTGATTCAGGGAGCACGAGGTACCCGATCGACGATGTGCGAGTTTCAGGTTAGTGGTCTGATCGTCCTGCATAGAAATAGGTTTCTAATTTTTGGGCAGGGTAGGTACGGGGGGGCGTATAAGAGGTTAAAGGGGAATTTTCCTAGGGAGTTGGCCCGCGTGCGTGGGAGATTCAGTGGAAGGCGCGCATATATGCGCGCCTGTCCACTGAATAAGCGCGCAGTGGTGCGCGTGAGGTGGAAAATAAGGCGTGCCCTAGGGGCGCGCCTGTGAGGTGGACAGGCACGCACTAATTCGTGCCTGTGGGGTGAACAGGCGCGCTCCCGAGCGAACCTGTGAGTTTTATAGGCGTGCATTAGAGCGCGCCTGTATTGTGAACAGGAGCGCTCACGAGTGCGTCTGTGGGAAAAAACAGGCGCGCATAAGTGTGTGCCTGTATCGTGAACAGGCACGTAGGTGTGCACGCTTGTGGGTGGTAAAACCGCGCCTTTGAGGCAAGTTTTATGGGTGAAGAGGGGAGTCTTTTTTATGTATTTGGTGTTTGCATAAGATAATATAGGACTCTGGGTTGTGTGCAGGTGATTATCAGTGACCATGGATGTGCGATGGCGCGAGCGAGACTGGTCGCAGCTGCAAGATGCTGTGGCCAATGCGAGGCCTGCAGTTCGAGCATCTTTAGCAGCCAGTGGGTTGCTAAAGTTTTTTGAGTGCCCTTTGATACGAGCAAAAGAGTACCTACTCCAGTTCCTACTGGAGATGTGGAGCCCTGATCAGCACTGCTTCCTCATGCGAGGAGAGAAGATCCCCTTCACCGCGGTGGAGGATATCTACTTTTTGACTGGGCTCCCCTTCCGGGGAACACCATTGCCGACAGAGCCTGTGTTGCCGAGGGATACTCATCTGCGTACTATCACCGAGCGATATTTCTCAAGTGAGAACTACATGGCTGGGAGTGCAGTGAGTATCAGTGGGTTGGATGCCCTGTTGCATCGTTGCATAGCAGTGATGATTGTTCGGGTGTATGGGTCACGAGCGACCCATCGGATCAGTGGTGGCAAGCTGCTAGTGATGGAGAGGGTGGTGGTGGGCCGTGAGCGGTTCGCCTGGGGTCTGACCCTGCATGCGTGGATGATCGCGCAGCTGGACCGTTGTCGGTCCACAGGCACCGGGGAGTTTGCATTTGGCTCCATCCTGGTGGCCTATTTTTTGGAGAGGGTGTCGATGCTGCACCCGAGGGTGCTATCAGAGGCACCAGGGGTACGAGAGCCGTGTTTGAGGTGGTGGTATCAGATTTTGGTTCACCATGGCGGTGGCGAAGGCGAACATTACTTTACTGCGCAGGCGACATAGATATGGTGGCAGATGCCGCAGGTTATGCTGCAGTACCCCTATGCTGGGGTTGACTTCCGGGGAGACCCGGACATGGTATTGCCTCCTGGGGAGGTTTTTGATGATCGAGGTATGTTGAGTGTTATATGTTTTGATTTACGTTGTGTTTTTTGAGATACCAGTTCATATGTATGACGTATAGATACTGATATGATCTGTTGTTGCTTGTTTTGTGCATGTGCAGATTTGGCACCTCGCGGGCGCAAGGTGGAGTTGTATAGAGAGCCAGCTCAGCGAGGACAGGAGAGATCACCGCGAGGAGGGAGGCGTCCACGGGATGAGGCTGCTGGGGGACCAGCAGAGCCCGGGAGACCGACGCAAAGGTGCCGTTTTGATGACCTTGGTGCGGGGCCATCACACGCTCCTCCGGCGGCAGCCGGAGGAGATTTGGATGATATACGCTGTCATTTTGAGATGGTGTTGCAGGATGTGCCTGAGGGAATGTGGATCTGTATCCAGGACGAGGGGTTCCTGGAACAGTGTATAGGGTTACCGCCACCATGGCAGATCCTAGTGCGGCGAGCGGCAGTGCTCGCCGTGATGACTAGAGGGCGTCTGCCGCCTAAGCAGGGAGGTCCTGCGGATGTGCCACCACCACCACCTGGGGCTGGCGGGGGTGGGCCACCACCTCCTCCTGAGGGAGGGGCAGCTGGGGGTGCGATAGAGGCACCTTGATTGTATCATGTATTTTGTATACAGTTTTGATAGGCCAGTGAGCCGATTTTTGTACCGGGATGTGGCACGGGCCTGAGGGCCGATGTATTTTTGTTGTATATAAACATTCAGATGGCCTGAGGGGCCCACATATATATATATATATATATATATATATATGAGTATACATGTTTTTGAGATCCAAATGTGTCGTACATGTGTTTTGTGTGTTGATGATGATGATGTTGATCCTATCTATATGCTGTGACAGGACGTATGAGATGTTTATGTATGTGTAGCTTGATGTGATATATGCCAATCTAACACTATGTTAGCTATTTCATCCGTTGTTTGATTCAATTCTCTTGGAATATGTGTAAATGTAATGGAATCAAAATGTCGAGATAATAATCTAACCTACAGGTATTTGCGAAAGAGGCACGGATCGCGTACACGGTACACATTGTTGAGCTGAAGAATGACTAGCTGGGAGTCGAGGAAAACGCTAAGGTGACGAATGTGATGATGTTGGGCATCGGTCAGGAGGCCAATGACAACAGTGTATTCGGCTTGGTTGTTGGTTGCTGGTCCTAAACAGATGCCGCTGGAATGTATCATTTCATGTGAAGGGGTGTAGAGAGCCCAAGCAACCGAAGCGAGATTTTGTGTCCAACGGTTGGCGCCGTCGGCGTAACCAATGTGGTAAGCTGGTGGAGGAGGCATCTATCAACAACACAAAGGATAGTTTAGATGGGGGATAAAAAAGATTAAAAAAACGCTAAAAAGAAAAAATAACCTAAAGTAGCATGACTACGTTTAAGCATAAAATTTCTTGAGGTATAACCCATTGACGGGTTCTTTGAGCGAGAGGACTTCGGGGGAGGCCAGGATGTATGCGCCTTTGGTGAGACAATGTTGGATGATGTAAGGGCCATTCCAAAGTGATTCGAATTTTTCGTGGCCCAAGGTATCATGAACGATATCATAGGCCAAGACAAGGTCGCCTTCATGGAATGAGCGAAGGTTGATGTGGCGATCAAAGGTAGCCTTGGATCATTTTTTAGCTGCCTTGTTGTTCTGTAATGAGGATCGACGATCCTCATCTAGAGATTCCAAGTTCAGCAAGCGCTGCTCCATAGGAGCAGTGTCAGGTAAAAGCTCAATTGCGGTGCGAAGGGTGGGAATTTCGCACTCGATGGGAAGAGTTGCCTCGACCCCATGGACTAAATGAAATGGTGTGAAACCCGTGGCAGTCTTGACTTCCGTTCGATAAGCCCATAGTGTAGAAAATAACATATGATGCCAATTGGTTTTATGTTTATTAACCGTGTGTTGTAACATGGTCTTGAGGACTTTATTGACTACCTCGACCTGCCCGTTTGACTGAGGGTAGTATGGTGAGGCGAACTCGTGAGAGAAACCTAACCGAGATGAGAGTTCGATGAAAATCTCATTCTCGAAGTGTTTCCTGTGGTCGGAAACGAGTTGGAGTGGTACTCCGAACCTAGATATGACATGATTGAAGAAAACACGCGTTGCGGTGTCAGCGGTGTTGTTGAAAGTGGGCATAGCTTCGGCCCATTTGGTGAATTAATCGACAACGAAAACAATGTATTTGTGACCATTGCTGGAGGGGGGATTACAAGTCATAAAGTCAATGCCCATTTACAAAAGGGGCCTGCAGTGATGACAGGGTGAAGAAGAGCGGGGGGAGCGCGGGCTTTGTTAGCGTAGAGCTGACATTGCTCACAGCGTTTCACGACATGAATGCAATCATGAAACAGGGTAGGCCAAAAGTAACCGGCTCGGATAATATTTTGAGCCGTGGAAACGCCTGAAAGATGGCCCCCACAGGCGCCGCTGTGGCATTCATTTAAGACTCTATCGGCCTCGTCAATAGTCAGGCAGCGACGAATAATGGTGTCGACGCCTCGCCGATATAGGATGTCACCGATGAGGAGATAGCGGGGGGCCTAATGGCGAATGCACCGACGATCATCTCGTGATAGGTGGTTATCGAACTTTTGAGTTCATAGGTAGACGAGGAGGTCGCCATACCAAGGATCATCAGAAGCGATGTAAAAGAGATGTTCATCAGGAAAGTCAGTATTGACGGGGGGACTAGGTGTGTCAAAGGGAAGGGTCGTGACAAGTTCAGCGAGAACGAGGGCCTTCTTACTCTTTTGTGTTGAGAACTCAAGGTCATATTCCTGAAGGATAATGATCCATCGAGTGAATTTTCCATTAACTTGGCGACGGATGAGAAAGTATTGCATAGGGTTGGAATCTGTGACGACCTTGGTGGTGCGAAGCAGAATGTAATGGCGCAGCTTTTGTACTGCAAGGACAACTGCAAGAGAAAGTTTCTCTTCATGTTTGTACTTTAGGGGTGGTCCTGAGAGGTTCTTACTGACGTAGTAAATGACGTGTTCATGATTGTCATCTCCGAGCTGGACGAGGACGCCGGCTACTGATACAGCTGATGCTGATACGTAGAGGATGTAGTCGCGATTGTAGTCAGGTGCACTAATCAAAGGTGCATTGGAAAGTGCTGCTTTGAGATCGTCAAAGGACTGTTGGGCATAGTCGTCCCAATGAAAAGGGATGTCGTGACATAGTAAGCGAAGGAAACCATGTGCGTGTATAGCGTAATCAGGAACAAAGCGCCTCAGAAAGTTGGCTTTTCCCTGTAGACTCTGTAGTTGTCACAAATTCCGAGGAGGTGGAATTTTGGTGATAGCTTGGACTTTGAGGGGGTCCACGGTGATACCATTTTGTGAAACAATGAAACCGAGGAGGCGCCCTGTGGTGACACAGAACACGCACTTGAGAGGGTTCAAGTAGATGTTGTACTGACGACACCATTGAAAGATGATTCGTAAATCATTGAGGTGTTGGGTGCGTTTCTTAGATCGAGTGGTGAGGTCGTCTAAGTAGGAAAGGATGATTGCGGCCAGATCATGAAAGATGTATGTCATGGCCCGCTGGAAAGTTACACCGACATTTTTGAGGCTGAAGGGCATGACACGATATGAAAACATACCCCACGGGGTGATGAATGCGGTTTTGTACTGATCGGTTGGATGGATTTGAATTTGGTTATAGCCAGAGAATCCGTCCATAAAGGAGAGAGCCTCATGGCCGGTGCAATCATCGATAATCTGGTCGATGAAAGGCATTGGGAAGTTGTCTTTTGGACATGCGTTATTGAGGTCGCGAAATTCGGTGCAAACGCGAATGGTGCCCTATTTTTTTTTGACGGGTACAGGGTTGGAAACCCATGAAGTGTAAGCAATGGGTTAAATAAACTCGGCCGTACGTAATTTATAAATTTCGGCTTTGATAGTCGCGGCCTTAGATGGGTGTAGCAGTCGCTGTTTCTGGCAAACTAGTGTGATGTCTGGCCAGGTGTCGATATGATGTTCAACAATAGATGGGTCTAGTCTAGGCATCTCTGTGTATGACCAGGCAAAGATATCCCTATATTCTTGGAAGAGGGCTTTGTAGGCAACGATTTCCTATGGAGTACAAGCGGCTCCAATGATGATTTCCTCGACGATGCCCGGTTTAATGGAAATGTCGATTTTGATGGTGGGGGAAATGTTAGCCAGATTGCCTTCTTCAAAAGTGTCGGATGCTGGAATAGGATTGTTGAACCAATCGATAGGCCCTGATGGGATAAAGTCTTTGGTTTCGACTGCGTAAATGGGGTTGTGCCTAGGAGGCATGAGGGCTTCTTGCGGAAGGAAGAGAGCATGATGATGGAGTGCATCCTAGGGAGAGTCCGGGCTTTGTAGCTCTTCGAATATTTCTTCGTTGCATTGGAAATGACGGGAATATAATGGGTCGTGAGGAGTGATCTCAGTGATAGGGTAATTGCCCCGTGTTGAAGAAACAGAGGGGGTATTGCTAGGAGAGGGTGAGGGTTCACTTGACATAAACCATATATTGAGGTACTGAGGGGTACCCGTAGTAGTGGGATGGGTAATCTCCGCAGGGGAATGAGTAGGAGAGTTGGGAGGGTTACGAGGTAAATCTTCAGATGTGCCATCTACGAACCAAAGAGGTATTGGGAGCGCCTCGGGTTCTGGAGAAATGACATGAAGAGCCTCGAGTGATGAAGTAAGGTCAATTACCACCGCTGCAGGTTGGTGATGCAGGGCCAATCGACGTTGCCTGCATGCGAGGATTATTGGGCACTGGTATGTAAAGTGAGCCAATGAATCGCAAAGAGAGCAAGGGAATCTCATGCGTTCATTGACTGAAGTGGTGACATAGCGAATGTCAGTGATTGGTGTTTTAGAGGACGTGGCAGGGCATGGATTGTTCTGAAAGTCTTGGCTTATGATAGCCAATGCCTTCCGGAAACGTGGAAGTGCTGGACAATGATGGGTGTAGTGGCCATACTCAGAACAGATGGCACATGCGAATTTGGTCCTCAACCCTTTACTACTGGAAGATTGAGTGGTAGTAGTAGTAATGGGTGGTGTGGGGGTTGGATTGGGGGGAATCAAATTCCGTAATTCTGGTAGTGATGGGAAGTTGTTGGTTTGGTGACCCTCTTTGTCACACAAGGCGCAAGGTGGTGGGATGCACGACGGAAGTGGAGCTGTGGGCTCCTTTTTCTGTCTCCTGCCCCCAGCGGTAGCAGGGGGGGTAGGGAGTATGGGGGTAGTGTGGGTAGTGGGAGTGATGACAGGAATCGTCATGGGGAGTCCTGCCTGTGGGCGAGGGATCATCTCAGGTGGATGTAAGTACCACACTGGGATTGCTAACACCATATTGGGTAGTGTGAGCATTACTACTACCTGGAAAGCTTCTATACCTGGTGGAGGGTAAAAGAAGGGAATTTGAGTGAGGGGTCGGGGAACTGTCTCCCAAATGGGACTAGGTCCCTGAGGGGGTGTGGATTCGTGGACTGTGGGGGTCGACGAATATGAAGGAGGCTCCTGTGGGAGTGGTGTTGTGACTGCTGAGATGTCAGGAATGACTGAAGCCTTCTGAGGAGGATGAGTATCCTCCTGGTGAGTTTCTTTAGAGGAAACAACGCATACTTGGCTAGGGGGAAGGAGTGGTGGTGCTCCATGGTACGTCCCTAACAAGGATGGATCTTTGAAAATCCCAGGACCCATCTCGACAAGTGGATATACGTCTTTGTTTGAATGAATGAGAGGAAGAATGTTATCGATATTGGTAGATGGGTTAGGCTCGTAATGCGAGACTTGTTCGATGGTCACAATCTTCCCGTTATGAGGGAACATGATTGTACGAAAGACGGATGATGCTACTGCCTTCATAGCATACATGTAGGTACGGCCAAACAAGATATTGTAATCGAGTTGAATGTCGATAACTTCAATGTCAATGAGAATGGTTTTGCCTCCGAGTTCTACGGGGACATTTTGAAAGAGCCCTTCGAGGGATGATGGTCTCCCGTCATAAGCTCGCAATGTGATGGAAGAGGGTAAGAGGTCCGGGGAACCAAGTTTCTGCCATACTATTTTGGACATGATACAGGTAGATTCCCCTTCATCGATGATACACCGATGGACGGTGATGTTCCGTATTTTTACTGGTATTTGAATAGCACCGGCAGCGGGAAGACGAGGTTCGCAGCTATCAAGGTCAAAAGTGATGAGTCGAGTATCGACAGGGTCGATTGCCCCCAAGGCGGAAAGT
This sequence comes from Picea engelmannii, assembly GCA_009831015.1. Lineage (NCBI taxonomy): Eukaryota > Viridiplantae > Streptophyta > Pinopsida > Pinales > Pinaceae > Picea > Picea engelmannii. The sequence continues at coordinate 307,208 of ML786633.1, forward strand.
AGTGATTTCCGCTGAGTAAGACAAGTCTGGAGGACTTCCAGAACTGACATGGCATCGGGGATTGTGCTAAGTCATCTACCAAACTGTAGTTATGTGCTGCCCTAGCTTGTGGATTGTGAACATTCCTGCGCAATGGGATGCGAGGGATGCATAATGGTGGTTCGGACGAAGGGAAGGGGATCATCAACAGGGGTCCCATTGGTGTAGGGTTTGTCTCTGAAGAGATGGGAGTAGACTCAGTTGTTGTAGGATACTGACGATTGCGTGTTTGCAGCATGATTTCTTCCTCACTAGTGAGGAGAATTGTTCGCTCTACTGGATTATTGGGATTATGGTATTGGCCCACCTGAGGTGGGGGATGTTGCGTGTCCTACTGGGTGTTTATGAAACCTTGATGTGGGATAGGATTTTGCAGTACGGCGGGAGGGGGTTGTTGCGCATATTGTTGTTGGGCATGTTGCGGGGCAGGTTGCGCTGGGGAGGGGGGAAGGCTCCCAGAATCTTTCAACCTTTTGAAATCAGCGATCTGGGGACAATGGTGAGTGTAATGAACGTACACACCACAAAGAGCACAAGGGTGGATGGTTTTAATAGTATTCTTCCCTTAGCATTTGTTGTTAGTGCCCCCCTGGGGGTTTTGGTTCCCTTGGTTCTAGTTGCCCCCAGTGGGTAGATGTTGTGGGGATTGATTCCCGCCTTGACCAGGATTGTTGTTATTCCTGTTCCTTCCTTTCTTCTTGGCGTTGCTCGAAGGGTGATTTGGGTTGGCTGTGTTCAACTGTTCAAAATTTTGGTATTGTTGAGCAGCAGAGGGTTGAACAAAGTTTACCCCCGCATGAGAATGTGGGTGAGCCATGGGTTGTGGAGGAACCGGCAAGGGAAAGTAAGGTTTCTGTGGTGGTGCGGCTCCATAAGGTACATACGAAGGCGTGGCGCTTTCACTAGTACTATAAGGTGATGTGGAGGGGGTACCACTGGTTGTGGGAATAGGTGGATGTATGGGAGGTGTCGGTGGTGGTCCACTAATGGGTGGAGGTATAGCAACAGGATACGGTTGTTGATAAGGGGGTGGGGGGTAGTAAGAAGTGCCCCCATATGCCGGTGGGTATTGAGGTGTTCCATACATCGGTGGTGGTTGGGGTTGTGGACTATGGTGTGTGGTGGTACCTATTAGTCTGTCTGTTGAGTAAGACATCCCAGGTTTGTCTTGACCAAATGGCACAGGTCTGGGAAGATCAGGAAGTATTGTGTATAAGTACCCTGACTGTGCGTAAATGAGGTTATATTGCTGGGCTTTACTGATGGTTTCTTCTTCTGATTGTGGAAAGGTGGAAGCGACATTCTTCCCGAGGAGAGTGACAAGTGATCTAAGAAACCAGTCAAGACATTGTTGTTTGGTGGTTTCTGCTTTACACAAACTACGTCGCCTACGCCACTCATGAATGTGGTCAACAATGTGGGTGGCTGAGGACTGTTTGAAATTAGACAGTAGTTCTAGACCATTGTCATGGCGGATGGGTAATTGGAAGAAAGTTAAGAATGCTTTGGCCAAGGATTCAAAGGTCGTATGGGACCCCAATTTTTCTTCGACATACCATTTGGCTGATGGGCTAGTGAGTGTGCGTTGAAAAAGACGCAGTCTGATAGAGTCTTCCATGATGCTATTGGAAGAAGACCATAGATGAAAGGTCATGACGTGATTGGCGGGGTCATCCCCTACCTTTCCTTCAAACTTTGGTATGTCTGAAGGAAGTTTGGTTGGCATTGCAGGCCATGTGGCATCATGCAATATAGGATCATTGGTGAGCTTGGTGAGATCCGGAATGTTGAGAGAGGCCAAGTATGGCATCTGTAGTGGGGTATGAATGTTAGTTCCAGCCATGGTGTGTTGTGAACCTGACCCTTGATGAGTTGGTGCTCCCTCCTTGAGAGGAAGTGGGTCCCCCGCTTCCATGCAACGGAGAGCGAGTGACTGTGTGACTTTGGGAATTGGACCCAAGTAAGGTAGAACCAAGCAAAGCTGATCCTAAGATGGTAGCACTCACAGGAGTGTGTGAAGGAGGTACTGATGAACGAGTACGACTAGATACTCCCCCTAAAATAGGAGGAAGGTTGAGCAAGCGTCGTGAACGACGGGGGTTCTGTGGTTCCCCTATGATGTCAGACTAATTGTGTGAAAGTGTGTGCAACAAATGGTGAGAGAAATATAGAGCCAAGAGTCTTTGCTGTGACTGTTTTTACACCATATATATATCAAAGTCAAACTGTAATCAGATGTGCATCATACATAAATGAGAAAGAAACATATATGTGGGTAAAAGGGTTTTGTCCGCGTGGGGGAATAAAAAAGAAAGCAAATACTCATGTCCTAGGAGACGTAACGTCCTTCCTCTCAAAAAGCACTGGACCTTCCAATAGCTCTCAACAGTGGGGTCTGAAGTCACCGGAAGAGACACTAGTGAAGGATGAAATAACTAGTTATAATGAGGGGTAGAGGGTGAAATATCCCAAAAGATCTGGCGATACCTCCCAATAGCCACACAAAATCCAATCAAGGTGCGATTGCAGCCCACAACTGCCACCTGGGTAGATTTCCTAAAATTGGTCACCAGGTACCTCGGTCCAAGCGCGGCATTTAGATTTTCGGCCTAAGAAATGGGTCACGGGCTGGATCCCGTCCAAGAGGTGGGTGCCTCAAGGGGGGACGCACAGAACAACCAGACCTCGGCCTTCGACCCTTCACGGGTATCTCCCTGCCTTATGGTGATTGGAGTGTTGGACTTGGAGGATTTGAAAGTTCCCTATTCGTCAAATTCTATGTTTGAAATTATGAGAACCAGATAACGGGGGGTTATTTGGATGCCTACCCCTGAAATCCTACCTAGACTAAAATTTTCTTTTGGCACCTCCTATGGAGGACAACTTAGTGAGTTGTTAGAAAGATTTTAGATGAAGTTGTTTTGTGAGGTTGGGGGTGAAAACCAACCTCGTTTGATTAAAAGCGGGAGTGGATAGTCCAATCAAGAAAAGATGGGGTGTTTTTCAGAATCCCTTTGGAGGAAACCTACTTAGACCACCATGTTTCGAGATGAGGCTATGTGAGTGAAAAAGTGGCTTTTGTGTGTGAGTGAACGTGTACCAAATTTTAGTTATTTAGATGTCACCTTGCAGCATGTGGACATCTCTTGGTCCTTTACAAGAGTTTGATTACCTAAATTAGCTAGATGTCATTGGTACAGCCTTGCGGAATTTTAAAAGCCCTAGGAGACTAGCATGTGGACATTGTGGTCCGTTACTATCCTTTAACTCCCTATGTGTGAGTTAATCTAGAAAAGCATGAAACTAGCCTAGATTGAACATGTGGGCATGTGTGGGCCCGTTA
>ML786633.1:333314-345610 GCA_009831015.1 Picea engelmannii
TTGATTAATTTTGTATGGTTCTGCTATGGATGTCATTTAGAGAAGAGGAGATGAACATGTAGTTAGACACAAGTTCATTTTTAAAGTGATTTGCCATGCACAAATTTTGCATACCTCATATTTTAGGTCTTCATGCTTGTGGATATGATACCAAGAGTAAACTCATTAGGATAGAAGCTGTGACAACATGTTTCATTGGGTAAAATTTTGAAGGATCTGTTAGATGTGTATGAACTTAATGTCAATTCATTCACCATATTGGGTCTTTTTATCTTTTAGACACTCTCGAAAGAAAAAACCCAACCTTTAGTGCGAGGAAAAGCCTAAGGAAACTATTAAGTGGGTCACTATATGACACCTATATGACTTACTCCTCCTTTGGTCTTGGAATGACTATTAGGTCTTGATATTGATATTGTATTTTTTTTTTAAATACCTACACAAAGGTGGCAATTGTGAAGTCTTTCACTCTCTTCCCGTCGCTATTGCCACATCCAAGATGTCTCTTTTTCCACCTCCAAGATTGTCTCTCCCATAGAAACCACATTGGAGCTAGTAACTCCAGGCCGTCGCTGTTGCCACCTGATGGACGTCGTTCTTGCCACGTCCAAGAGTGTCGCTCCCATAGCAACCACGTCAGAGCTAATACCTCGTTCTGTCAGTCTTGCCACCTTCAGAACGTCTCTCTTGCCACCTCTTAAACGTCTCTCTTGCCACCTTAAGAACATCTCTTTTGCCACCTTTGAAATGTCTCTCTTTCCACGTCAACAATGTCTCACTTGCCACATTTGAAACGTCGGTCTTGCCACATCTGAAATGTCTCATTTGCCATGTTTGAAACGTCAGTCTTGCCACGTTTGAAACGTCCCATTTGCCACATTTGACATGTCGGTACTACCACGTTTGAAACGTCCCTAGACGTTGGTCTTACAACGTCAATATGGGGCTGGACAATCCAATTTATGATGACACGTGGCGTCATATAACGTCGCAATATAGACGAAAACTAGGTCTTCGAAAAAATGACGTCTTGTGAAACGACGTTTGAGGGGGTCCGAGGTTTGTCGTTCTTTCGACAATAGAAAGTGGAAATTGTGTCGAACGCATCATCGGAATTTGACCCAAATGTAGTAGTGAAAGGGGCTAAGTGTTGAGCCTAGGAGCTTAAGCCTTGGGAATAATATTTTATTATTATTCCAAAGAACATGTGCATTTTATGTTTTATTTTTATCCTAAGTTCCTGGCAAGGGGAAAATGTGCAAAGGGGATGCATGCTGATGGAATGCATGCAATTCCAAGGGTGACAAGTGTCAACCCTGGTGCATGCAAATAAAACAAACTAGATGAGCAGTGAGAAGGGCCCCTCCTCCATTCCGTCCGACTGCCTGAGCGTGTACAGAGCTCTGACCAGTAGGACAGACCTGACCTCTGTGATGCAGGAGCATCCGCAACATCTGAAATTCAACATATCAACCAGCACGAGGAGGAAGAGAATCGTACAGCTGGACAAGCCAGCAAACCTTTTTTGAATTTAAATTTCACCTTGGTATTGTTGCGCCGCCGTTTGCTAAAGGCATTCAAAGCCAGGCGCACTTGCATTATGTTACAGATAGGAAGGCATTTAATACAATTAAGGCTGGTAGATAGAAAGTAGTTGTAGATTAGACAGTCACCTTTTGAGAGGGAAAACGGAGTATAGACACCCTCCCTTGTATCATTGTATGAATTACATTCAGCATAGAGAAGAGTAGGAAACAGAGCAGAGAGCTTGCGAAGAAAATCCATGTACAGTTATTGAATTAATAGGAAGAGCTTTGATTCAATTCCATGGACGTGTTTGATCTCTGTGTGTTGTTGATGTTATGATTTTGCATACTTGCTTCATTTTATGCTTATCTGTTATATGCTGCTTATGTGATTGCATATCAGGTTAGAAATCTGAGGGAATGAGTTCCAATTGTTTCTCTGCTTGAGCCAGGAGATTCCTGCATAGAGTGCAGTTGAATTCCTCCGCATGGAGTGCGTCGAGGAGGCCAAGTAGCTGAACCTTTGTTCTCATTTTCCCAGAGTAAGTTGGGATTGTTTGAGCCGTGCAGGTGAGTGCAGGTTGGATGGGAGTCTTAGTAGCAAGTCTGAGAAGGAAAAGGTCGAGACTGTTGCGAGCGTGAGTGCACAGGATCCGGAAGACTTCTTCACTGTTGGAAGTGGTTGAAGACCGAACACCGGGAGCACGTTCGAGAAATCTCTGAAGGAGTCAGAGAGAGAAACAAAGCTCAGGAGGGATAATTCCTTATAAGTATTGAGGAACAGACTCAGGTGGAGCATGGACTGAATCCATCCTTAGGAGCAGAAGGAGTTCTCAGTGAAGGAGAATCGACGGCTAGTAATCCTCGTAGAGTTTCGCGAAATCCCGAGGACCGTCGGATCGTGTAGGAGTTACGCGGGGGTTAACCCGTGAGTACAGGAAGAGGAGAACCAAGTCCATCGGGTTTCGGCGTTCAGCGTTCCCAGAGTCAAGGGTTCAATCCCTTTGAAATCGCGACGGGCGATTTCCCGAATCGATCAGAGCCGTTGATCGGAGGGAGGACACGTGGCGCAGGATCCATGTGGATCGGGTTTCGGCGTTCGACATTCCCAGAGTCAAGGGGTCAATCCCTTTGAAATCGTGACGGGCGATTTCCCGAATAGATCAGAGCCGTTGGTCGGAGGGAGGACACGAGGCGGACGATCTGGAGGAGTCGGGATTCGGAGTTTTGCAGGGTCTGTGACCTTGCGCATCAGGAGGCGCGAACTCCTGAATCGCGAAATCCCGATAGAGCGAGAGGGAGACAGGTGTCAAGACGTGAGCCTCCCCGGGAGACGTTGACAGGTGGCATTGGAGAATCGGGATTCAGGGTTTTGTGATGCAAGGGAATTGCAACTGGTGAAGTCGCGATCCCGCGATCCCCGATCGCACGAGTGAAGGAAGTGACGTAGTTGGGTGGGGCCTCCAGAGCAAGTGGCGTACAGGTGGCGTACTGTCGGAGTTTCAGAGTTCGGAGGTTTGTGTTGCATGAGGCGCGCGACCCCACAACCACCGATTTCTCGATAAGGAAACTCCCGAATAGAAGCGTTGACCCGTTGACTATCGGGAGTCGGGGTTTTGTTGCGCAGGTGAATGTGTTCGCGTGAACCGCGAACTCCCGAGTCGCGATATCCCGATTTCCGAAAAGGGAGATAGCTGAAGGAGTTACTGTGGGTGACTCGTAACTCCCGAGGGGAGTTGGAAGAGCTTAGACTCTTCGGGCCCGTGGCTGAAGAAGGTCCTGGTGGAAGCAGCTCGCTCGGTGAGGGGCTGGTTGCGTCACTCTGCAAGAATACCCCATGCATTTCTAAGAGCCGAGAAGCCCGTGTTCATTTTTGAAAAGCCAAGTTCACCCTCTCCATTCTAATTCGTGGAGTCTTTGTCGATCCCTGCGGGAATTGCTTGTCACGCAATCCCAAAAACTATCACTGTGAGACCTTGCCATCATTATTGAGCCTGTTTGGGAAGGCTCTGTCTGTATTCCTGGTTGGTTGTGGTGTCCAGATAGAGATGGACTGCACATGGCTTGCTGGCCAGTGCAAGTTGTGATTGAGCCTATGTATGACCTCTCTCCAAGTGAGGGAGGTGTTTGTTGTTGGAAGAGGCAAGTTGTCAGGCCTGTGAGAAACTCTTTAGAGGTGAGAGAGTTTGGTGGGAAGTGATTTCTTCCAGAGAGTGTCTAGCACTAGCTTAAGGCTCTAAGACTTCTTGATACGACCTGTTGTGGAGACTCAGAGAGGGAGGTGTAGCACTGATGAACTGTGCTTATGAAGGTGTATACTCTTGGGCGGAACAGGCATGTGGGGAATGAGAGTCTGGAAGTAGTGGGCGTAAGATGGCATCCTGGGAAGAATCCTTCCAGTCTTTCTATGTTGTTTTCCCTGTAACATTAGCCTAGCCTATGATTCCTTGCCTTGGGGTGGAGCTTAGTCCCATCTCAGGGGTGACCCACTACTGAGCTGAAGAGCAGTGTGGAGGCTAAGAGGTTCATGGAAGGCCTACACGTGGTTGGTGGAATCACCAAGGTTTTCAAAGATAAGTATCAGATGATGTTTTATTCATAATTTTGCATCTCTGTGTAATTATAACTATCATGTATTCTTCTGTGCATATCAATTTAATGTTAATTCTATTGATTGTATATTATAGCAGTAAATAATATGTTTACTCAGAGATTAAATGCATGTGGATTATATAATGCCTGTATGAGCTATGTAAAAAGAGTGTTCCAATTTTTTATCAGAGGGATTAAGCCTTGGTAACAAAAAAAGGTGTGTTACACTTAGCTAGAAAAGCAACTGCCCACTGTGTAGTTTTCTCAAAAAGAGAAAAAGAGCCAAAGGCATGAGCGCACGGAGGTTATTTGGGTAACTTACAGAAACCATTGATTGTTTCTAACAGAGAATTCAAAGAGGCTTCAGGGTGACCGCCAGAGAATCTGAAGAGACTCGAGGTAACTATCAGTGGAATGAAGAGATAATCGACAGATTGAAAAGTTTCGAATAGTTACTACTAGTGATGCCAAAAGAATCTTAGGATGAACTACCATTCATGGTGAACAGACTGAGCATAACCAACAGATAATATGAAGAGTTTCCAGGATGATCTGGCAGAGGACTCGATGTGTGAATAACATGTAGAACAGAGAAGAGAGGTAGAGATCTGTGATAGTTTATGCATGCGGGAAGAAGGTGGTTGTGCAGAGGACCAGAAGATTATATAAGAGGTGCAGCACATAGAATAAATGGTGCAATAGAGTATTAAATGAAACATAAAATATGAACAAAGAGGCTAGTATGCATGGAGGAGAACACTGGTGCAGGAAGAGAAGAGTAGTGTAGCAAAACAATGATGATCCTAGTAAGCTATTGATAAATATTGTATCACTATAATAGATTCAAGAAAGCAAATATTTATATTCCAGGCTGGTAGGGTAGTGCTAGGGAGGACTTTTGTCCTCATAGTTTCAAGTGGGTTCTTGAACATAGGGAGTTGTAGCTTCCATCTGGTTGTAGCCAGAAAAACCAAGGTGGTTCAAGGGAGAACTATTGTTCTCTGTTATACAGGTTGGTGCTTGTGTGACTGGAAGTTCGTGCTTCCGTCCAGTTGGTGCTAGAACACTCAGGAAGTTGGTGCTTCCTTCTGGTGGGTTCTAAAGAAACCAAAGAGTTGTTTCTCTCAACAAGTTCCATCTTGTAAAATAGAGGTGGTAGCCTCACAATGAGTTGGTTCTCATAAGAATGATAATGTACAGAAAATAAATACTACTTATCATATCAAGAAGAAGAGGTTTTCTCCATATATGGGTTTCCTCGGGAATAGTTTTCTCTGTGTGCTTCATGTGTGTGATTGATGTTGAATACTTTGTTTCTTACTTCCCTGAATTATTATGATCATCATTGAGTGTTCTGTAATGAGTTTAAAATGGATATAATTGTTTAAGAACAGTAACAACTGATTCACCCCCCCCCCCTCTCAGTTATCTAACAATTGGTATCAGAGCTGGTTCCTTTTAACTAAGGGTAGATCCTAGAACTTAAACATGACTATCCATGAAGGAACTTCAACCAATAAGCCCCCCATGTTCAATGGAACAAACTTTTCCTTCTGGAAAGTTATGATGCAAACCTACATAATGGCTTTAGGTGAAGATGTATGGGATGTGGTATAGACTGGTTATGTAAAGCTAGTTTGTTAAGGTCCTAACCCGCACATAGGTAGATCAATGTATTCAGATGTAATAAAGGTCAATATTAATAAGGCATTTCAATAAAATAGAATAAGGTGGATGTAAGAAGACCTAATAGAAGCTTCTGCTTCTAGAAGGTTCTTCCTCTAGATGCTTCTCTTAATAGACATATTTAGTATAAATAAGGGTCGAGGGTATGAAAACCCTAGCTGGGAGATTATTGTAACAGAGCGTTGCTCGACTGGAGGTTGCCCCCTCGAAGAGGCCTGTGAACATTGCTATCTGAATCAAAGTGTTATTTCTGTTGCTATTTTGTATATCATTTCTATGTATTGTGAATATTATGCTGGATATTTTACTGTTATTCTGCCATTTCTAGCATTTCATTTCTATTCTGCATATTTTATATATCTGGTATCTTGCAAGTGGTATCAGAGCACTTTCCTTGGCAGAAATTGTGGGTATTTTTTTTTCCAGGGTAGAGATGTATTCTGGCAACTTTAAGCCATAGAGATCTGTCGTTACGTGCATAAACCCGCAGTTGAGGGATTTCACCACTGCATCATTATTCAGACCAAAGTATAACCCCGCAGCAGACCTATTCCATTAGATTCATCTCATCTTCCTTATCACATTCCTCCATATCATTTTTCTGCAAAAAATTCTGACCCCGCCCACTCCCTTTTCAGTTCACCCATCCTCATGGCCCATACCCGTAGCCAAGAACTAGAGTCTCACTTCAACACCTTGCAATATGGTTTCCTAGAGACCCAACAAGAAGTGCAACAACTCAGTGCTACTATTGCCTCCCGTGATGCATCCATGAATGCCTCTGTAAATGTAGTTGTGCAGTCCGCAATGGCGGAAGTCAAACATGAACTGACCACCTAGCTTGAATCTGTCTTTGCATCACTCTGCACCAAACTAAATATCCCTACCGATGACTCTTTTCCTGATACACATAAAAAGACTGAAGGTGAAACTTCTTCCCATTCCTTTCAACCCCATCACTTTCAATGGGACATGCGCTTTCCACGGGTGGATGTAACCAAATTTGATGGCTCGGACCCCACTGGTTGGGTCACCCAAATGGAACATTATTTCTCTCTCTACAACATTACATATGACTTGGCCAAACTCCGGTATGGTGTTCTCCATCTAGATCAAGAACACTGGCAATGGTGGAAATGGAGAAAAACTTCTCGTCAAGGGTATATTGCTTGGACCCAATTTGTGGCGGAGCTTTATGAACGCTTTGACATTGACACCAACCATTTGGGCCATTTGACAAAATTGAAGCAATCAGGCACAATCAAAGACTTCATAGCTTCATTTGAGCGACTGGCTTTCCGAACAGAAGGCATGACTGATGCTTTCTTTCGAGAGTGTTTTATCAGTGGCCTCAAGGAGGAGATTCGGGCCCATGTCCTCATGGATCGACCTACGACTTTGGTGGAGGCTACTAAAAAAGCTAAAGAATCACAACAAATTGTTTCCTATCAAAACTGTAATCCTTCCTTTATCCCTCGCCCTAAACCAGTAAACCCCACTACTCCCCCGGCCCCATTAAAGATCCAAAAATTGACCAGGGCTGAAATGGTTGAACGACAACTCAAAGGCCTCTGTTATAATTGTGATGACAAATATTTCCTAGGCCACAAATGTAAGGAACAAAATCTTTTTATGGCCATCTCTGAGGATGTTCCGGAAGAGGATGATGACACTCCCTTTGTGCCTGAGTTACCAGAAGTCACTGATATAAACCCTCCCTCCGACCCTCTCGAAGTGGAACCAATCATTTCCCTCAATGCTCTCACTGGCTTCTCAGCCCCCCAAACCCTCAAGTTAATTGGTTACATCAAGCACCGAAAGGTCATCATTCTGGTTGATAGTGGCAGCACCCACAATTTTATTCATCATCGCATTGCCCAAGAAACCCATTGCTACATCCATGTTGTCAACAATTTCCAAATCATGATTACCAATGGTGGTTCTATGAAATGTGGCGGGCGCTGTGAAAATTTGCATCTCCAAATTGGTGACTACCAACTAAAATCCCATATGTTTTCTATTGATATGGGTGGTTGCGATATTGTGTTGGGTGCAGACTGGCTAAGAACTTTGGGTCCCATTCTCATGGATTTTCAGAACTTAACCATGCAATTCGACCAAGGAGGCCACAAACATAAATTCCAAGGCATCACTGTTGGTTCACCTGAGATCATCAGTTCTCATCGTATGGAAAAACTGATAAAAAAAGGTCATTCTGGTGTCATTTCTCAACTCCATGCCATACAAGCCATAGAGACACCCCCTGTACCCCAAGAAATCCAAGCCCTCCTTTCTAAACATCAAACAGTATTTTCCACTCCCCAAGGACTACCCCCTTCCCGAGGTGTTCATGATCATTCCATTCCCCTTGTCCCAGGAAGCCTCCCCCCTAATATTCGTCCATATCTCCACCCCTTTGCACAAAAAAATGAAATTGAAAAAATGGTCCAGGAACTCCTTACTGCCAGCGTCATCCGTCCTAGTAAGAGCCCTTACTCGTCTCCAGTCGTCATGGTTCTGAAGAAAGAAGGTTCTTGGAGAATGTGTCTTGACTTCCGTGCTCTCAACAAACTGACCATCAAAGACAAATTTCGCATTCCTGTCATTGATGACCTCCTGGATGAATTGAGTGGTGCCCAATTCTTTACCAAACTTGATCTTCGCTCGGGCTATCACCAAATACGTATGAAGGAGGCTGACACTCCCAAGACGACCTTTCGCACTCATGAGGGCCACTATGAGTTTTTGGTCATGCCCTTTGGGTTGTGTAACGCCCCCTCCACCTTCCAGAGCCTCATGAACCATGTCTTCCGCCCTTTTCTCCGTCATTTTGTCCTAGTTTTCTTTGATTATATCCTCATCTATAGAAAAACCTGGATAGACCATCTTACTCATGTGGATCAAGTTCTCCGCCTACTCTCTCAGCACCAACTTTTCCTGAAACAATCCAAATGTTCTTTTGGTGCCTCAGAAGTAGAATACTTGGGTCATCTAGTGGGAAAGGATGGCGTTAGGGTGGACCCGAAAAAGATTGAATCTATGCAAGACTGGCCGCACCCAAAGACTCTCAAAATCTTGCGTGGATTTTTGGGCCTCACAGGGTATTATCGCAAGTTTGTTAAGAACTACAGAAAGATTGCAGCACCTCTCACGACTCTCCTCAAAAAGAACTCTTTCACTTGGACTCCAGCAGCTACTCAAGCTTTTCAAACCTTGAAGATGGCCATGTGCACCACTCCGTTTATGGCCCTTCACGACTTCACAAAGACCTTTGTGTTGGAATGTGACACCTTAGGGAAAGGAATCGACGTTGTCCTTATGCAATAGGGTCGCCCTTTAGCCTTCACTAGCAAGAAACTGTCTGAAAGGAATCTGGTCAAACCCATTTATGAAAAAGAAATGTTGGTGATTCTGCATGTCGTTGAATTATGGCATCCTTATCTCTTGGGGCAACGATTCCAAATTAAGACCGACCATCAAATCCTCAAGTAATTTCTGGAACAACACATTTCCTCCCAGGAGCAACAAAAATGGGTCACTAAGCTCTTTGGATATGATTATGAGATCATTTAAAAGAAGGGAAAAGACAATGTCATGGTGGATGCACTGTCCCAGAAATATGAAGACGAAGGATCCCTTTTTTCTCTTTCCTTCATTGTACCAGATTGGCTACAAGCTGTGCACCGGGAATGGCTTCAAGACCCCAAAAGTTCGCATCTGATCCAACAACTGAAGAACAAGGCTCATGCTCCCCCAAGGTACTCCTGGCTCTAGGATGAGCTTCGATACAAAGGCCGCTTGTATTTAAGTAAACAATCCAAGCTCAAATCCACGGTACTTTCTGAGCTTCATGCTACACCCAGAGCGGGGCACTCAGGGTTCACCAAAACATATGACCGAGTCAAACGTTATTTTTTTTGGGATGGTATGAAACAGGACATTTGTAAGTTTGTGGCTGAATGTGAGGTGTGTCAACGCAACAAGGGAGAAACAGTCAAATCTCTAGGCACCCTCCAACAACTTCTGATTCCCCCTGCTATTTGGAAGGATATCTCTATGGACTTTATTACAGGCTTACCCAAATCGGGGAATAAATCATTCATAACGGTGGTGGTGGATCGCCTTTCCAAGTATGCTCATTTTTGTTCTCTTCACCACCCATTTACTGCATCCACGGTGGCTCAAATTTTCATGGATCAGGTCTTCAAGCTTCATGGCATGCCAAACTCTATTGTTTCTGATCAAGACCCAACTTTCACAAGAAATTTTTGGCAAGAATTGTTTAAGCTACAAGACACACAATTGCATCTCAGCTCAGCTTATCATCCCCAGACAGATGGTCAAATGGAAGTCATCAACAAGTGTTTGGAAACATATCTGAGGTGCTTTTCCTCTGAAAAACAACACCAGTGGGCTCAATGGTTACCCCTCTCCGAATGGTGGTACAACACTACATACCATACAACCACTCGCATGACTCCTTTTGAAGCAGTGTATGGACAGAAGCCACCTTTAGTTCTCTCATACTTACCGGGTACCTCGAAGGTCCAGGCGGTTGACCAAACACTTACAGTCTGAGAGGATATCCTTCGTACCCTTAAAGAGAATTTGGTCATCGCCCATAATAGAATGAAGCAGCAAGCAGATCAAGGTTGTTCCGAACATCAATTTGTAGAAGGGGATCAGGTGTTTCTGCGACTGCAACCATATAAGCAAACTTCCCTCAAGGTCAAGCAGTGTCAAAAGCTAGCACCCAAATTTTATGGCCCTTACATAGTTCTCAAGTGTGTGGGACAAGTCGCATATCAGTTAGCTTTGCCCAGTCAGTCGAAGCTACATCCTATTTTTCATGTTTCATGCTTGAAGAAGGTGATTGGAACCAGGTGCCAAATTCAAACCAACCTTTCAGAGTTAGCTGAAGAAGGATCCATTTGGCTACAACCAGAAGCAATTTTGGACCAGTGTGAGAATCGCCTGCATCAGAGAACCATCAAGGAAGTGCTAGTACAGTGGAAAGATATGACTCCAACAGATGCCACTTGGGAACCAGCTACCATTCTGCAGCAGTTTCCACATCTCAAGCCTTGAGGACAAGGTTGTTTTTAAGAGGGTGGACATGTTAAGGTCCTAACTCGCACATAGGTAGATCAATGTATTTGGATGTAATAAAGGTCAATATTAATAAGGCCTTTCAATAAAATAGAATAAGGCGGATGTAAGAAGACCTAATAGAAGCTTCCGCTTCTAGAAGGATCTTCCTCCAAATGCTTCTCTTAATAGACATATTTAGTATAAATAAGGGTCGAGGGTATGAAAACCCTAGCTGGGATATTATCGTAATAGAGCGCTGCTCGAATGGAGGTTGCCCCCTCGAAGAGGCCTGTGAACATTTCTATCTTAATCAAAGTGTTATTTCTATTTCTATTTCGTATATCATTTCTGTGTATTGTGAATATTATGCTGGATATTTTACTGTTATTCTGCCCTTTCTAGCATTTCATTTCTATTCTACATATTTTATATATCTAGTATCTTGCACAGTTGTACTAGATAATAAGGATGACAAGATGGAATTTAGCTTCAATGCTAAGGCTATGAATGTTATTCTGAGTGGGCTTTCAGAAGAAGAATTTGTAAAAGGTATGCACCTAGAATCTGCCAAAGAAATGTGGGACAAACTCATTGACAATTATGAAGGTAATGAGAAGGTAAAGGATGTCAAGCTTCAAACCTACAGATTACAGTTTGAACAGCTAAATATGAAAGAGGATGAAACTATTGGGAATTACTTTCTGAGAGTTGAATCACTAGTAAATTCAATGAAAGAACTTGGTGAAAAAATCGAGGAAGTCTCTTTAGTTTAGAAAATTTTGAGATTTCTGCCAGATAAGATCAACCCAAAGGTCTCTTCTATAGAAGAACTTAATGATCTAAATGATATTCCTTTTGAAAAACTTCTAGGAATGTTAAATTCATATGAAATGAGGATAGGTAAAGATAAACCCACCTTCAGAGAAGCATCATTTAAAGCAGACAAGAATGAGGATTCTGAGCCTGATTAAATTGAAGAAAAATTTGTGAGAAGACTAAAGAAAGGATCAGGAAAGTATCAAGGCAAGCTTCCCTTCAAATGTTTCAACGGTGGAAATATAGGTCAATTTGCATCTAAATGTCCACGCAAGAAGAACGACCAGAATGTTGAAGGTGAAAAGAAGTATAAATCCAAGAGATTTGGTAAAAAGAAAAGTTTATGTGTAAACAATGATGACTCTTCAGGAGACACAGATAGTGATTTTGATTTTGAATATAAGGTTAATGACTTTATGCTTATTTTTTATGGATGAATTCGTGAGTGCGGACACAGACCAATCTCCCCAGATCCACCTGGATCTGGAACAAACTGTAACAGAATACTACTCTTTCCCTAGATCTAAATATTGAATGAACTAAGAGAAATGGATAGTGGACATACCTTATGAACGCTCTCCTTTA
>ML786633.1:352695-391544 GCA_009831015.1 Picea engelmannii
ATCCCAAGATATCTGGAAAGTCAGTATTTTGCCAACCATTCGAACTCCAACTCACCCTTCTAGAAGATTCCTTCTAGAAGAATCGAGAACTTATTCATTTTCTCCTTTAGAAACATGCCCGCACCCTAACCATTAACACAGTGCGGAAAGTCCGCAATAAAGCTGAATTCAGAATGCGGAAATTAAGGATTCCCGTAGGAGAATATATATGCAGCCTGCGTACTATCTTCAAAATATGATTTTTGAGAAAATGACAAGTGTAACCTTCTTCAGGAAAAAGTCCTTAATGAAGAGTTTGATCTTCCATTATCATGACATAATCATAATATCATCTCGATAACCAAAAATGTGGATAACACTTATGGACAAAGAGGATTATAATAATGAAATAACAGGAATTGATGCTAATGAAGAAGAATATGTGGTTGAATTGGAAGGAGAACTGATCAATTCCCTAAAGGAAATTGACAGAACTAGATTTAAGAAGAAAAAGAAAAAACAGTTGTTGATACAGTTCGATAAAGACAGAAAAAAACATGTTGAAGACTTTGCCCTGCTAAAAGTAGAATTAGAAGAGGCAAATAAAATAGAGGACATTCTAAAACAACAGTTATCAGACAAGAAACAAAGATGTGAAGCCTTGGAAGAAGAGGTAGTAAAAACCAAAAAAGAGATGGAGAAGTTAAAAGTATTGTATCTCCAAAATCTTCCAAGCATTAAATCCTCAGAAGGAATAGCCATCATTCTGAATCAGCAAAGGAGTCAAAATTTGAAAATTGGTTTGGGTTATGAAGAAGGATCAAGTAGTGGTCAACCAAGCAACAAAGAATCCATATTTTGTCAAATCTGCATTCATTGACAACAACAAATATGGAGAAAAAAAGGAAGATAATCAGCCACCAAGGAAGAGTGAAAGAAAAAGTACTAGAACTGAATCTGTAGAACAAAGAAATAATACACCCTCTGCTCAAAGAAATCATCAACATGGAAGAAATCGACATGCTCAAAGAAGACAACCATTTTCCAGGTACAAAGGATTTTTCTATGGATATTGGTTTTTTTGTTCTAACTTTGGTCATAAAGATGTAAATCGTTCTTTAAGATTTAGATATGAGCAATTAAAACACTCAAGGAATAGATATCTACCGCAACAAATAATGAGACAACCAAGTAACAAACAACCATAGACTGCAAATCATGTGATGGATGGGAAAAAGACATAGGTTAATCATAACAATTGTTATGATCTTTTATTCAATTAACCAGAATGTCACACCTGTCATAATTATGGACATAAAGTTGCAGACTGTCGCTTAAGGATATATGAGCCAGATTTGAATCCCTCTGCTGAAAATGCCAAGGTTTGGAGGAAGAATTAAAATGACAAGTGTGGATTAGTGTTGTCAGCTCAAAGAAAAAAGAACCCATGGTATATTGACAGTGGATGCTCCAAACATATGGTAGGAGACAAAAGTAAGTTTTTGTCTCTAAGTGAAAGAAAATCAGGAAATGTAACCTTTGGAAATGATGCTACACGTAAAATCAAGGGTAAAGGGATGGTGAGTTTAAGTAATGGAAAAGGAAAATCCCAGGATGTTCTGCTTGTAGATGGGCTGAAACATAATTTGCTCAGTGTAAGTAAAATGTGTGACAGAGAATGTGAAGTGGTGTTCACTTCCAAGGATTGCAAGATAAAGTCTGTAAACTCAAGACAATTGGTGGCTAAAGGCATAAGGACATATAATAATGTATATGTGATGAAATAATATAGATAAGAGTTTCATCTAAGAAAACATTATGAAATATGGTTATGGCATAGGAGACTTGGACATCTAAACTTTGATCAAGCTCAAAAAACTTGAGGCAGTAAAAGATCTTCCAAGAATATCAAAGCCACAAGATTTTGTGTGTAGACCCTACCAAGTAGGAAAGCTAACCAGGACACAGTTTGAATCCAAGATCTCTACTTCAATAGAGAAACCACTCCAATTAGCTCATATGGATTTATGTGGACCATAAATACAAGAAGGCACAAGGAAGGAAAACTACTTCATGTTGATCATTGATGATTACTCTAGACTCACTTAGGTTACTTTTCTCAAAGAAAAATCTGATGCATTTGAGAAATTTAAAATATTTAAGGCTTTAACTGAGAATCAAACAGGAAATAGATTAAAGGTTGTAAGATCTGACAGAGGATGAGAATTTATGTCAAGTGATTTCAAGGAATTATGCGATAAACATGGGATCAAGAGAGAATACACCATCCTAGGAACTCCACAGCAAAATGGAGTAGTTGAGAGGAGGAAAAACAGAACAGTTCAGCAAATGTTGAGGTCAATGATGAATGATAAGAACATTGGTCAAACCTACTGGATAGAAGCAATACACACAACATTCCATGTTCTTAACAAAGCCCACCTCATACCACACAGTGAAAAGACACCTTATGAACTTTGGTATGGAAGAACTGCTTCAATCAAACACTTCAAAGTCTTTGGGAGTAAGTGATACATAAAGAATAATAATGAAAACCTTGGCAAGTATGATGACATGGATAATGAAGGCATATTCTTAGGATATTCTACCAATAGTAAAGGATATAGATGCTTTAATAAAATATTGCATAAAGTAGTTTATTGCATTGATTTAAAGGTTGATGAAGGAGTTCCAGTAAGAGAGGTGAGAAATATCGAGTCTGTTATAGAGGACACAGCTGAAGCTAAAGATGAACAGGTCCAAGAATCAGAAAAAGAAGACTTTGAGTTTGATGAAGATACAAATACTTAGGTAGACTTAAATCAATAGACAACATCAAATCCTTCCTCCAGAAGTACTCAAAAGAATCATCCTTCAAGTCAGATAATTGGTGAGAAAGACAAAGGTGTACAAACCAGGAGAAGGATAATCAAAGACACCGAGAAATCACATACAACCTTCATATCCATGGTGGAGCCCAAGAACTTTAATGAAGCCAGTAAATATGTTAATTGGTTAAAATCAATGAATGAGGAACTGGACCAGATTGAAAAGAATAACACTTGGGAGCTTGTTCCTAGATCGACAGATAAGAATGTAATTGGCTCCAAATGGGTGTTTAAGAATAAAATGAATAAACAAGGAAAAATTGTCAGGAATAAAGCCAGATTGGTCTGTAAAGGGTATGCTCAAATAGAAGGATTGGATTTTGATGAAACATTTGCGCTCGTAGCAAGATTAGAAGCTATTAGAATGTTTCTTGCTTATGCTTGTCATAAGAAGTTTAAAGTCTATCCAATGGATGTCAAGTCATCTTTTCTAAATGGATATCTAACAAAAGAAGTCTATATGGAATAGCTAGAAGGTTTCCAACTATCAAATAACCCTGAATTTGTTTGCAAGCTGAAGAAATCCTTATATGGGTTGAAACAAGCTCCTCGTGCTTGGTACTACAGACTGGATAAGTATCTTCAAGACAAAGGGTTCAAGAGAGGAATAGTTGACAACAATCTATATATCAAAACAGAGGGTAATGATTTGCTCATTATGTTGGTCTATGTAGATGACATCATCTTCGGAAGTAATAATGCTTCACTGGTAAAATGGTTTGCTTCTTCCATGCAGTCTGAATTTGAAATGTCTATGATAGGGGAACTGTCATTTTTTCTTGGTATGCAAATTACTCAGAGGTCTGAAGGACTATTTATTTCTCAAAAGAAATGTCTAAGAGAAATATTGAAGAGGTTTAAAATGGAAGATTCTACACCTATGAGCACACCTATGGTCATTGGATGCAAGCTAATAATGGATGATGACTCACCTAATGTTGATCAAAGTTCATATAGGTCTATGGTAGGTAGCCTTTTTTACATCATAGCATATCGTCCATACATATTGCATGCTACTGAAATGGTAGGAAGGTATCAGTCTGCACCTAAACAAAGTCATTTGATAGTTGTCAAAAGAATATTCAAATATTTGAAAGGAACAATGAACTATGGCCTATGGTATCCTAGCAATAATGATTTTCAACTATTAGTCTACTCAGATGTTGATTGGGCTAACTGCATGGATGAAAGGAAAAGAACTAGTGGAGGTGAATTCTTCTTAGGATATTCCCTTATATCATGGTTGAGAAATAAGCAAATTTCCATTTCCTTATCAACTATAGAAGTTGAATATATTGCAGCTGCCACTTGTTGTACCCAAGTATTGTGGATGATTCATACACTTACAAACTTGGAAGTAAAATATACTGCACCGATCCCAATTCATTGTGATAATACCAATGAAATTAGTGTGTCAAAGAATCTTGTCTTTCACTCCAAGACCAAGCATATACCCATCAAGTATCACTTCTTGAGGGAACAGGTAACCAACTCTGTGGTTTCTTTGCATTATATTCCATCCAAAGATCAAATTGTTGATATCTTCACTAAATCGCTTACACAAGCTTCGTTTGAGTATCTAAGCCAGAAGTTGGGCGTGACCTTGTTATCAAGTTAAAATAGTCCATACTGTCAGGGGGAGTATGTGTTGGTTGAATATTTGATACCTCCAAAAAGTACTGGAACAACTCAGAGGGAGCATGTTTTCTTTGACATTGATGTCAAAGGGAGAGAAAATGTGTGCTCATGCTACAGTTGGATGTCTAAGAAGAATAGTACAGTCATTCAGGGTTGCCATCAATCCCAAAGGGGGATATTGTTGGCATGTTTATAGGTAGATTGTGCTTGTCATTGATGGAAATAACAAAAGCAATGATGGAATGTCTATAGGAAAGAACAACAACAATGATGGCATGATTATTGGCATAAGTGCGCAATCAAAGCTTAGGAGAGATAACATTTTTTAGAAACGTAGATGAGTCCCAAAATCATCAGGACTCACAGAAGGATCAAAGGTTGAGGCCTTTGACACTTAGAAATTCTTCCAAGTTGGGAGGAAGTGTAAGCTCAGGAGCAAGAGAGACAGTGGTCATTGCATCGCCGATCTCGAATACCCGATGTTTGTTGAGATCATAGTCCAGAGACTAGAGGAAGTGCAGAGGAGAAGTAAATATCTGAGCCATTGGATCCAGAGGACACCTAGCAAGAGATCAACATTTCGTTGACTCACGAACCGGAAAAGTCAAAGGTGAGAGTTGTAGGAACTCGTGATGTCTAAGTTCACGAGTTGATCTAGACTATTAGATCATGGGGAGTTGTGAGTCGTTGATCTGACGCTCACAAATATCGGGAAGGAAGGACGTAAATACCTGAGGAGATGGGAGCCATAACAATCCTATCCCTTCATATGGGAAGGACATGTGGCATCCGATAAAGAAGTTTTGAAAAATTGAAAGTTGGAAGAAGGGAGGTGAGTAGTCCTCCAACTTCATGAAATGAGAAGTCCCAAAATGATCTGAGTCATCGGATCACCAAGGATTGTGATTCGTTGAAATGACGCTCAAAAATATCGAGAAGGTAGGAGGAAAATACCCGAGGAGCTAGGAGCCACAGAAATCCTAACCATTCATCTGGGAAGGACACGTGGCAGCCGATAAAGTAATTTCAGAAAATTAGAATTTGGAAGAAGGGAGGTGAGTAGTCCTCCAACTTCATGAAATGTGAAGTCTCGATATGATCTGAGTCATCGGATCATCAAGGATCATGGGTCCTTGATCTAGAGTAGGTTTCAGAAAATCAAAAGTCAGGAGAAGGGAGGTGAGTAGTTCTCCAACTTTGTGAAACACAAAGTCCTGATAAGATCTGGATCATTGGATCATAGAGGGTTGTAGGTCATCAATCTGACACAGAGCTTTGAATCGAGAATTGGGAGTTGGAAGAGCTGGGGTTGGATCATGTTCAAACACTTGACACAAGAGGTCGTTATTTGATCATAGTCATTGATCAAAGGGAGAGCGTGGACATGGATCAGGTACAACGAAGTTCACAAATTCGTGAAACTCGAAGAACACTTTTGCTTGGCCCTTGGTCACAACCAAGGTCACATCAGCAAAAATTTAAGGGGGGAGCTAGCATGTTGCTAGGATACACTTTCGATATCGTCGAGATTGCGAAGCTCCCATTTGATTAGCCTGTGGTCACAACTCATGGTCACATGAAAGGAAGGGGCTTAGCTAGAAAAGTGAGCGCCCACTGTGTAGTTTTATCGAAAAGGGAAAAAGCACCAAAGGCATGAGCGGGCAGAGGTTCTCTAGGTAACTTCCAGAAACCACTGATTGTTTTTTCCATAGAATTTGAAGAGGCTTCAGGGGATCGCCAGAGAAGCTGAAGAGACTCGAGGTAACTATCAGTGGAATGAAGAGACAATCGATAGATTGAAAAGTGTCAAAGAATATTACTACCAGTGATGCCAAAAGAATCTTAGGATGAATGGCCATTCATGGTGAACAAAATGAGCATAAACTCTAGAGAATATGAGTATTTTCTAGGATGATCTAGCAGAGGACTCGGCGTGTGAATAACATGTAGAACATAGAAGAGAGGCAGATCTGTGTGATTGTTTATGCATGCAGGAAGAAGGTGGTTGTGCAGAGGACCAGAAGAGTATATAAGAGGCCCAATGCATAAAATAAATGGTTCAACATAGTATGAAATGCAGCAAAAAATATGAACAAAGAGGCTGGTATGTGTGGAGGAGAACACTGATGCAAATAGAGCAGAGCAGTGTAGCAGAATAGTGATGAGACTGGTAAGCTATTGATAAATATTGTATCATTGTAAAAGATTCAAGCAAGAAAATATTTATATTTCAGGGTGGTAGGGCAGTGATAGGGAGGATTGTTGTCCTCAGAGTTTCAAGTGGGTGCTTGAACACAAGGAGTTGTAGCTTCCATATGGTTGCAACAAAAAAAAATAGGGTGGCAGGGTGGTGCAAGGGAGGAATATTGTTCTCTGTTATACAGGTTGGTTCCTATGTGACTGGAGGTTGGTGATTCCATCCAGTTGGTGCTAGAACACTTAGGGAGTTGGTGCTTCTTTCTAGTGGGTTCTAGAGAAACCAAAGATTTGGTGCTATTAGCAAGTTGCAGCTTGTAAAACAGAGGTGGTAGCTTCACAGTGAGTTGGTGCTCATAAGAATGATAATGTACAGAAAATAAATACTACTTATCATATCAAGAAGAAGAGGTTTTCTCCCTGTATGGGTTTCCTCAGGAATATTTGTCTCTATGTGATTCATGTTGAATACTCTGTTTCTTACTTCCCTGCATTATTGTGATCGTCATTGAGTGTTCTCTAATGAGTTTTAAATGGCTATAATTGTTTAATCGCAGTAACAATTGATTCACCCCCCCTCTTAGTTGTCTAATAGTTTGTATTGATGAGAGTATAAACTATGAATAAATCACTCACCTAGATAATCTAGCCGATGAAATTGTGACCATTAAACCCCTGAATCAAAGATATCGAGGTCAATTTTGAGCTCTATTTGGAGATCAACTAGACAATGTCTTGAACCAAGCTAGCTATTGTATTAATTCATAATTACTAAATAAGCAAAAATTCACAAGGGCTACCATATATTCATTTATCATGGATATTTAAATATGATTATTTAAATCTTCACACACCAAGTTTTTGACTAATATCCCTAAAAAAAGACCACCAAGATTGTTATTAAATGATTAAAAGACCATGAAGACTATTTCATTAAATGATCAAGAATATGTTTTTTTCTTCGTTTCTTAAGGCTACTATTTCCTACACCATTCAATTCTTTTGCAAACATCCCTTTGGTTAATGACATGAAACAAGGGAGGGTTGGGCCTCATTATAAGGTTGTTGGTTGTGAAATTGAAATTATCAAATAAAGTAATTATAACAAAGGGTTCAATGTCAAGTTTGGAAACCCTTCTAAAACACAATATTGATGGCCCACTATAGTTTACCTATTTGATTCTAAGATCATTTTCCAAAAGGCATCAATGGTCCACCATTGTTTTCCTCTTTTCTTTTCATAGTATTTCCTATTTTCCTCACTTCATCATAATTTAATTTAGATGTTCCATTTCTTGTTGAAGCTGCTCAATTTAGTTTGTAGGAAACTTGATCAATTGTATGTGATTCAATTGGTTTGACCGACTTGCATTGCAAGTTCAGGAAAATAACATTTTGAAGCCTCCATTGATATGAGTTACCCTTCTATGGTATACTTTAAATTATACACAATTGAGAGTCCCATCCCTCCTTAATGATTATTTGTTGTCCATCTTGATATTGAATAATTAATGCTTGTGAAGCATGATCTCTTATGAAAATATAGAATAATTAATGTTCTTTGTGAGCTTATTTTGTTTAGCTAAGAGACATGATAATTAATGAATGTGCCTTCCTTTGCACTAAATTTTTTCACAAGATAAGATGTTTTTTTCCTATGGGACTATGTTGGAGAGAAAGGGAATTAATTTTTTGTTGTTATGAAGAATGAGAAGGAAGATTTCTTGTTGGTTAAAGGTTCATTGTGAACCCTAGAGGAGATTCTTGCATTGTGAGAAATTGAGGTAGATGTCTAGTCTAGTTATTTTATAAGCACTGTGGGATGGGCTATGTGTGTGAACTAGAAAAAATAGCTAGATATTTTCCCTTGTGGTCCCACAACCTTGACTTGGTGGTGGAATCTACAATAAATGCCTATGGATAGGTATAAAATCGCAAGTGTGGCATATTTTATGGGAACTCGACCTCTTTAGGACATGTCCTCAATGGATTTTCCATGAATCATGAAACTCTAAGTTCCCAATTCACTTCAAGTGGCACTCAACAACCATAAACCAAGAAGTTCCCCACTTCCTTAAACCATACACTCCCCAAAGAATGCATTAAACTATTGTTGGGTTGACTAAGTTCCAATTCATCTAATAAAAATCATGTTGTGAACAAAACCCTTCTTATCCAATAGAAATGTTTAACTTATTTTCACATTTTCTATCTTGTTAATATGATTCCATGCCTTGGCACATATACATCCCATGCATGCCATTGCAACAAAACTACTTCACTTCATTTTTCTGTTGTTACATTATTGCATGTAGCATTTTGCATTTTTCATATTAGAGGCCATTCTACTTTAGCTTGGAAAATAATATTTCATCAAGATTTGGACTAAAAAAATGTTCCCTTCACATGTAATATGTTCCATGGATATGGATACTCTGCAAGGAACTACCTGAAATATCAAACAATGTAGTTTGATAATCTCTCCTTCCCATAGATTGATTCAAACTAATTAAATCATGTGATAATCAAGAAAAGGAAGAGAATTCAATCTCAAAATTTGAATATTTCCAAGGGTAATAATAATTGAAATTGGTTGCCCGCAGGGGTGTAGACCGATTGGTAAGTGCCGTGTAAATGGAAGGAACTATGTAAAATGAGGTCTCAAGGTCGATTCTCACCCTGATTTACTCGGAGGGCGTGCTTGCGGGCTGTGCGTTTCTCCCTAGGGTTTATAAGGCAGCCGACAGGATTCGACCCCGTGTCACGGGAGTACGATACTGCCGTTGTTACCGATTCCCCTAGTATATAAAAAAATAAATAAATAAAAATAATAATAATAATAATAATAATAATTGAAATTGGTTTGAAGCATGTAATAATAACTAGAATTGATTTGAAGCCCTAGTTGATTTAGAGGAATAGCAGGAACTTAGGAAGCTTCGAGTCTCAATAAAAATAATTGCAATTGGTTTGAACCATGTAATAATAATTAGAATTGATTTGAAGCCCTAGTTGATTTAGAGGAATAGCAGGAACTTAGGAATATTCGAGTCTCAATAAAAATACGTTGGAAAGGAAACAATCCAATACAAAAAATCCATTGATCCAATAATGGTTTCCATGAGATTTTCATATCCTAAGATGTCCCCTCTGAAGAAGTATTATAAATTCACATATATGTGGAGAAGCCAATGAAGAGAACACAAGATACTTTAGTAGCACTAGAATTAGTTAAGAATCAACCCCTCCCACTAGAGATTGCACTATGGATCATCATAGTCAACCCCAAAATTTGAGTGTAAAAGGAAAAAGAATATTGGAAGGGAAACTAAAAATGATTACTTATCAAATATAGAATCAACCCCTTATGAACTCGTGCCCATTCATGAACTCCATCCCATTCACAAGAAGAGATAGAGAGCTTATGCTCGTGGTTATAGAGATCTCACGGAGGGAACAGGGAGAGAGCTCGCGGTTAGAGAGAGCTCGCGGAGGGCATCGGCCAGGAGAGAGAGCTCGCGAAGGGCATTGGCTGGAAGAGAGAGCTCGTGGAGGGAATTGTCCACGAGAGAGAGCTTGAGGGTAGGTTTAAGAAGGAGATACATCTCACAGAGGGAACTGGGAGAGAGATCTTGAGGGCAATGTATGACGAAGAGAATGGTAAGTTGTTGAATTTACTTCTCTGTATTCTCATAAAATTCCTTAGGGTGATCAGTGATGTCTTGAGCTTGGAATTCATTGTGAATTTGAAGGATAATAGTGGCATCCATGCTGACCATTCCCAACTTTTGTAGAGCTCCCATTGTATCTTGAACCAGTGAAAAAGGCCCTTGAGTCTACGCCATCCAAAGCTTATCCTCTTGAATAAAAATATCCATTTCTTTTGGCTAAGGTTAAATATCTTATTCCTCAAGATAAAAAAAAATTAGTTATATTCTCTTCTTTGGAAAACATATAGAAGGAATGGGTAAGGATTGTGGTATTAGTGGAGATATTG
This sequence comes from Picea engelmannii, assembly GCA_009831015.1. Lineage (NCBI taxonomy): Eukaryota > Viridiplantae > Streptophyta > Pinopsida > Pinales > Pinaceae > Picea > Picea engelmannii. The sequence goes on from ML786633.1 coordinate 363,394, forward strand.
GTCTAGACTCCAACCAACCTTTAATACCCCCTAGGTAGGTAGGGAATTTGATCTATCAATTGCTTAGGATAAAGGTAGTAGGGAAGTTTAAAAAGGTATGAAACATACCATTAAGTGGACCCTTAAAGTATGGTAGGCCCATCCAAGGGTTTAAAATGATTATTGTATCCTTAATGTTATAGGGTTAAGCTCTCCCCTAAAAAACAAGCTATAGAGAGGCTAGTAAAAAATTATAACCCTAATATTATGACAATGCAAGAGACAACGATAAAAGGAGAAAACACCAAAAATATCTTATCCTTGTTTTTAAAAATATCGTATTTTGTTGCCTTTGATGTTGTAGGTAAATCTAGAGGAGTGATCACAAGTTAGAATCATTCTTTCATGGTTCGAAATTTTGAGTTTAGCTTATGGGATTTGGACTAAGATTGTCTCCTTATAATTAGGGCTCTATAGTTAAGTCTTCAACGTGTATGGGCCTTATACTGTGGAAAAGATTTAGATTTTTTTTTTTTATCTTTAGGCACTCAAGTATGAGTTAGTGATTGTTGGAGGTGATTTAAACATAGTGTTGAGACAAAGGGAAGTTTCAGGAGAGATCGGTATAATGGATCCCTTGTCTAGTTTTTTTCTTGGAGAATGTAATGTCCCCCACCTCTTAGAGAGGTAATGAGGAGACTCAGTGGTCTGGGCACCCCCACTAGGTCATAGTCTCACACTGAAGGGGGGAAAAGTCAAGAAGTTAAAAGTTATATTTTTAAGTTGACTTAAGAAAGGAAAAGGAAAGGAGTAAAAGATAACTCAACAAAAGAATAGAAGATTAACCCTGGGAGTTAACCTAACTCAACAGAGAATTAGAAGGAAAAGTATATGTAAGAGGCTGGGGTGCACCTATTACTCATTCTGGTTTTGGATTAGCATTTGCTATTGCTCTTGAGCATTCAGTTTGGGGGTTTTGTTGTACAAACCCTTGTGAGCAACTCAGTGGTGAAATACCCACTCACCTTGTTCCATAGCTTGGTCTCGGGGATGAAAGACTCCTCCACACCATTCTAGTCTTAGGGCCAGTTTATCGAGGGAGGTTCGATCCAGCTTATCCTGAGGGCCTAGGTCCATTCCGACAGTTGGGTTTTGTTTGCAGGGGAAGGACCATTAGTTTGAGGGATTTTCTGGAGGGTTATCATCATTCTATATTTGTCTGCAGATTGGGACGTCGTGGAGCCATAGGGGACATCTTGTGATTCAGTAAAACTCAGATCTAGGGAGATATGCTTGAGATCTGAGCCTGAAAATTCTCCCACGAGGTTCTCATAGCTCAATCTATATTCTTGGAGAGTTTCAGAGCATTTGGAGGCCTCCTTCATCAGGGCCGAACCAACTAGGGTTTCAGTCATCCAGTGGGGCACACCATTCAGTGAAGAATTCAGATCTACAGGGTTTGAGAGTGGATTTGGGAATTTGGACATCTAGGTTTTCCTTACAGTTGCCCGATATATCATTTGGCATATTTCTCAGGATGATTGGACACTTTTGGTAGCAGGGAAAAATTATTCAGGGCTTCAGCATTCAAGCAGGACGAGGCACTTTCCAGCTTGGAGGTTGAGCATTAGTGTGGCTCAAATCTTCTTGATTTAGTATTCATTGTACATCCAGCCTTTGGAGGCTTATTTTGTATTGTCGGGAGCATTTTTTAGCAGCTCATATCTATTGCTTGTACGACCATCTGAGGTTTATGCCAGATCGTCCATCTATTGTATTGATCTTACATTGCTCATAATAAAAAGGTCAGATCTTTTCTTGTGCTTCTACATCTTGAATATATTGTGATCCTCATGTGTTGATGAATCTTGTATGCACTTAATAACTCAATAAATTAGTAGTAGTTAATGATTCCAAGAAAGAATTTGGCTTGGGATCATTACAGAGAAGATGGAAACTCATAAATTGTGCGACCCAAATCCAATTGAGGTGTTCCAAACCTAGAAACGTTTTATCATAGAAAGCAATAGGGTCGTGAAGTGCCTTGATAGATTTATTGTCTCTGATGCAATTATGGAAAATATGGAAAATATCAAAACATGGAATAGGGATGGGAGGGAATCCAATCATGTACCCATCCTCTTCATTAAGAGAAGGATGAAAACAATTCTCCAACCCCTTTCAAATTTGACACTCATTTGTTACAAAATGATGAGGTCACAGTGATTGTAAAGTCAAAATGAGAGGGCATGAATCAAATAATGAGGGTTTTTCTATGTTTCAAATCTACACAAACCTTCAAATAATAGAAAAGTATCTATACTAGTCAAAGAAAAAATACAACACCTCTAAAAAATATATCATAGAAGTGGAAGACAAGATATCTAAATTGTTTAGTAAAACCCCAACTAGGCTCATGATTGGAAGTGAAAAGGCATAATTGCATTCTTTAGAATCTAGAAAAAGGAGCCAATTTGAATGTGAGGAGGTGAAGTGGAGATTAAAGAGAAGGAAAATTTGGTTATCTCAAGGGGCTGAAATACAAATTTCTTTCAAAACCATGCAAAAGGCACAAAAATAAGAAACACAATTTGGGAAATACCCAAGTTGGATGGGAGCAAAGAAACAACTTCAAAGAAATAACAAAGTTGGGGTTAAATTTCTTTAACGATTTATATTCAACTCTAAATAGACCAAACATTGTTAAAATTCTTAAACTTGCATATTACTTCCCAAGATTCATGGATCAAGAAGGAAATGAAGACCTTTATACATAAGTCTCAAGGGAAGAACTAATGGAAGTAACATTTTCCTTTCAAAAGGATAAAAAATCAAGTCTTTATGGGTGGTCAATAGACATTTTCAACCCTTTTGTGATTGGATGGAAGGTGATATACTAGATATAGTAGAAGAATCAAGAACCTTTGGTAAGGTTATTGGGGACATGTTGCAACTTTATTAGATCTAATTCCCAAAAGGGACACTATTGCCTCCTTTGACAATGTTTTCCCTATTTCTTTATGTGATTCTATCTATGAGATAATATCGAAAGTAATTTCAAGAATCTTAAAGTGCGTCTATAAAAGTATATCTCCTAAGAGAATATCAGTTGGTGGACAAGGGAATAGGGTGGTCAATAGCATTTTCCTTTCAAAAGGATAAAAACTCAAGTCTTGATGGGTGGTCAATAGATATTTTCAACCCTTTTGTGATTGGATGGAAGGTGATATCCTAGCTATAGTAAAAAAGTCAAGAACCTCTGGTAAGGTTATTGGGGCCATGAATGCAACTTTATTAGCTCTAAATCCCAAAAGGGACAATATTGCCTCCTTTGACAATGTTTTCCCTATTTCTTTATGTGATTCTATCTATGAGATAATATCGAAAGTAATTGCAAGAATCTTAAAGTGCATCTATAAAAATCTTAAAGTGCGTCTATAAAAATCCATCTCCCAAGTTCATTTCCACAAAAATCTTAGCCATTGAGGTATTGTCTAGGAAGCATGTTTTCTCGTAAATATCTAACATCGATCAAACTAGGAGGTCTTCCATCACACTATGTGACACATGCCTCCAAATGTGCAAAGAAGTTTCCACTCCAATATTTGTAACATGGCATGGCATGAGAGGTCCATGTGCATGAAGAATATCCCCAAACATCCTATGGCATTCTAACCAATGCCTCGAGAGTTGTACGATTTCATCAAGAGTTGTGAACGAACTCAGTTGTTGTGAATATACCTTGGGAGTTGTGAAGATACAAATCAATAAGAACTCTCATATTTGTTACTTAACAATGTAATTTACTCTCAATTTATCGCTCCCTTTTGACATGTATAGGCCACCTTTACCTTTCTACTGTTTCTTCTCCTTGGGTTCATATTTCCGACAAGGGTAGTGTTTTCATTAAGTTAAAGTTCCACCTTTCTTGTTCATTTTTTTCAGAAATACCATGATTTGGGTTGTCCTTAAATTGTCCAAAAACTCTTAGGGTAAAGTTACATGAGAAAAATTCCCAACACAATAGGATACTAGAAAGAGTAACACTATGGTAATTATTATGAGCTTACTGTGATACTAATAGGATACTAGCAATGAACTAGTGTTACATCTTGATTGATTGATTGTTTCTGTCATTAATGGTTTTATAGGACATACAAGAAAATAGGTATTTGTCAAATCTATCTTCATTGAGTGAGGGAATTTCAGGTAGAATAGAGGAAAGTGAGACATCTAGTAGGTCTAACAGATAGAGATCAACTAGAGGTGAGAAGATCAGAAGCAAATTCCATAAACGCATGGAATTTTTTCTTGTGAAAGAGGGATCATATTCTTATGATCATGAGAGAATAAACGACATCAAGGTGCCCTTGAGGTACAAACATATAGTGAAACAATGGGTACCCAAGGATCTTCCTTAAATAAACATTGTTTTTTGTGTAAACGAAAGGATATACCAGATTGCTCCATCGTCATTACATGGTTTGGGGATATTTTCTATGGATGGAATAAAGTTTTTTTATAATGGATTAACTGAATTGATGGAGTATGTCAGACCTTGTTATATCTACAAAGATTGTATACGAATAGTCCAATATACAAAAAGTATGTGAAGATATGGCTTGGCTGCAAATTATATACAACTAAAAGAAAATAATCAAAATAAAGGAGAAACTATCTACATTGATGGAAGGCCAAAAGAAATGGGGAATATTGCAAGGTTTATAAACAGTACATGACCCGTGACCACAAATAAGCGACCCAATTGCATATTTGAGGGGCGTGAAGGAAACCGTGTATTCGTATGTGCAATAAAATCAATATTTGCAAGGGAAGAGATATTGATTGATTACAATTTGAATCGAATAGATACAGATGTTTCTATTATGGGGGAGATACATATACTAATTTACCTAACCTGTAAGCAATGACTCTCATATTTTATGATTTTCATTATGTTCTATTTTTGTTATCAACATTTGAATTTCTCATACATTTGAATTTCTCATAAATTTGAATTTATTTCTCAAGATAATGATCACAGTTCTAATTTTACTGTAATGTGGTAGGATGACTATGGTAAATCAATAGCGGCCTCAGAACAGGTAAGTGAACAATAATTTTCGAATTGCATTTAATCTGCATTTTATTTATGTGGCGATCAATTATTTTCTTTGTTTACATAACTGAATTATCATTTATTTTGTTGAATATGTAGTCGATGGGACATGATGTTGATGATGATTTGCTCGGCGAAATGTATTTGTATGAATCCCCCAACCCTATGATTTTAATAAGGAAAAATATCAATAAAGGAAACAAAGAACTAGCTCACTTGTTAGATATTCTAGATCAAACTCCTAAGGTTGAAGAAAGGATCAGAGAAGATATGACAAGGCTTAATACATATAAGGTAATAACCATAATTTCAAGTTGTTTTATTTTTATGTCATAATATCAATTATGAAAGATTGATTTTTAACTTTTACATTATCTAAACGAAAAAATGTTTTCTTTCTTATATAGAGATTTTTGGAACCTGCTGACACCGACATGCATGGTATAAGTAGTAGTGGCGCTGCACATACGCCAAAGGGTCCCAACATAGGCCCTCGTATAGCTATCAGGTCACAACTATTCATATCTCCACCTTCCACACCATTAGGTGGGATCCATGACACGCCCATCGAGGAAGCAACCACACAGGTAGGCTCTGGAGGTGGTGACAGAGATGAGGTCGATGATTTGAAAAACTATATGGTTTCTTTTCCTAAAGAAATATGTGTGACTAGCACATGGTCCCTTAAGGGCACCTTTATGGTCAACGAGGAAGGGCTTCCATTAAAGCAGGTTAAATTCCTAGGTAATTTTAAAATTTTATTTTTTTCATGTTCTCTATGTAGACAAATATAAATCATCTAAATTATTATTTTTATATTAATAATCATATAATCATTTTGCGTGTAGGGAACAATGGTTTTTACAGGTCCTTGGAGAATAAGGCTTTGATGATTTTTGGGCCCACCATATGGGAGAGGTGGAATTCCCAGAATTCCAACCTCAAAAAAGAATTGATGGATTATCTAGAAGGCCTTTTTAGTGTAGATACTTTTAATAAGACCTTGGCCACCGCCACAGCTAGCCAATATTTGAAATATACGTGAGAAACATATAGGAAGAACTTGAAAAAAAAACGATAGGTATGATCATCCTCTTATGATTCCAAAGAGGGAGTGGAAGGCCCTCATTGAGGACGCAAAAGAGAAGAAATTGATAGATGAAGGAAAAACATCCTCTGGTCCCAGAAGGTAAAATACAATTTCAATTGAATACCTTCAATTTTTTTTAGATGTAAATAAAATTGTGGTACATATTAACATACTTGAAACTTTTGATGATAGATTGACTGACATGTCAAAGGACACAAAAGAAAGGATTTCCAAATGTGGTGAGCACAGGCTAGGCTAGGGTGGCGACTTGAAGTTGCAGTCATGAATTGTAAGTACCTAAATATCTTATTTGTATCACCTTAAAACTTTTAGGTAATTGCAGTGAATAACATAAAAAATACATACTCTTATGCAATGCAGGGTGACAACTTTGGTACTGAAACCACGGAGGAAGACCTCAAGCTTGGTTCCAAGTACAACTATAAAGCAGTAGTTAAACACCGAAAAATATTGGGGAAGATACCAAGAACCACTTTGCAGGATAAGGTAAATAAAATTCAATTCATATTAACCTTTATTATTAAAAAAATATAGTCATGTTGGATGTTATTAATATTTACAACTTTGTTTTAATCAGGGGAGCAACACTGTCAACAAACGCACTAGTATTATTGGAGAGTAGCGTGTTGATAGAAGTTTGAAACCAGAAGATGGTTAAGATCCCATTCAATCCCAATTTTCCATGAAGCACAACCGCACGATGGTGCTATGACCGACATGGCACATGACAGTAATATGGTTGTATTTTAATCATATACTTAATAATTTCGTAGTTATACATTTTGTACTTCTATTTTTTTTTACTTATACATTTATGATTGTCCTTATAAATTTTATGGTCTCAATGGCAGAGAATGTTGTACTTGAGGCTTGTACACTTGAAGAGGAGCACGCGGGGGAAACCATTCCAATGGTGCCAACCAATGCACTAGGTAAATAATTACATTATAGGTGTTTTTTTTAATATTACTGAACTAGTTCAATGATATTTAAAAACTGGCCATTTAAATTTGTATTTTTTTCTTTTGTAGGTGATGCCTCATCAAAACGGCCTCCTTTACACCATGATCACCCCATGACTATGCATGCTCTGCGTGATAGAACACAATCAAAATCAGATTTTGAAGAGCACCCATTGAACGAAGACATAGATATTGATGAAATGATTAGGAACTATAGAGCTAAGAATAAGAGGTTGACTAAAAGTACTAAATAATGATGTACATGAATATTTTAATATTTTAATATGTTTTGTTTTGTTGTAAATATTTCAATAGATTTATATGTTGGGTATTGGGGAATTGAGAGTGATGTGAGGGGGGGGGAGGGGCCATAAGAGCTTCTACCTTCACGTGGTTGGCCTTGTTTAGTAGAGAATAATTTATTGGAGTCGTTTAATCTTGGAGAAAACCTCCCTCAATCCAACAGAGCAACAACAAATTCAATGTTGACCTTGTTGCTGCTACTTCATATCAAGGGAGGTAGTTTGATCAAATATTAGATGCATGGCTCCAATAAATTATTCTTGAAACCAAGAGGAGATAATTCAATTATGTTATGACATTCTCGTAAAAATGCATCTTAGAGTAAATAATGCACTACAAATATTACTTGTATTGATTTTTTAGATATTTATGGAGGTTGAATGATTTTGGCAGGTACTTTAAGAAATTTCTTCGTCGATTGAGGGAAGCTTCGGACTAACAGAGGACCATACAGCTAAAGAGAAACATGTGGGGCCAACCATTCCAACTGTATTGTCGACCAGTTCATTAGATCCTGTTTGATTGCTCCTTTAATCATATAAGTTTATATAGCCATCAATTCTAGTTATTTTAATTTAGATCTGTTTTTTTTCTTTTATCATATATGTTGATCTTGGGAACAAAAAAATAAAAAGGCATTATTTGTTTCCATTTTCCCCTAATTATAATTACAATTTTCCTATGACTTTGATGAAGGGAACACTACTCTAGGAAGCCTCCTCACACCTTGTGACCATTCTTATTTCTATTCTCAGCCTATACCAAACATCACTAAAAAACACAATGACTGGAATCATACTAAGCTCTCTATTACTAATCTCTTGTTATGGAAACTATGTGATATGAAAATCAAATAATAACTCATATCTACTAGAACCACTGTAATTTGGTAGTAGAGGTTATGCAACCATTGCATGAATGATTTCCATTTAATTGATACTCGTGTGATCTAATAGCATGGACTAGTAATAAATGTAGAGCCTTATTTACTCCTATTGTGTGATGTCATTTAGCCCCTTGTATGTGTTCACTGTTGATGCTTTGAGATATCTACTAGAGGTTGCTTGCATTCATGGGTGTGTTTTTGGTATCTCTTTGTGATGGATTGGAGATGGTTAACAATCATTTTGTTGATAACTCTCTTATTTTAGTTCATGTCGACTAGGAGTCCACTGTGTGGCTTTAGGTGTGGTGGTTGTTGATCATAAAATTGATTTTTGGTTGATTGGATTGGATGAGCCATCTGTATGGATTCCCCTTTGATGGAATTTTGTTTGGCCTTGGGTAACTATATGGTATCTTGGCATTCCCTTTTGGGTGGGCCTTTCCCTCGTGCTATGTGGGATTAATGTCTTTAGTAGTTGCATACCAAGCTTAATTTTTGGTAGTGTAAGGAACTCCCATTTATAGGGAAGTTGATGGTTGTAGTGTGGATCCTCTAGGATTCTTACATTCACAATTTTTTTGTTGGCTTCCTATTCAAGATTACTTTCTATTCTTGGAGAAAATGTTTAGGTCGTAGCTATGGTATAGATATGGTGAAGAGAAAGGCCTCCTTATGGTTTCATGGGATGTGTGTGTCATGCCCAAGAATGAGGGGGTGTTAGGTTTGATTGATGTGGCTGCCTAGGGGAGCATCCTAGCTGCTAAATCAGTGGTGTTTTATTTGGAGGGTACCTTCTCCTTGGTATATCTTGTTGCATCACAGGTTGTAGATAAATCAGCATGTGGGTACTTTGTGCACTTGTTCTAGGTTCGTCTATTTTTAGGATCATCTAGGTTGTCTGGAAGGTTGTTGTGAGTTTGGTCAGATGGAATATCATTGGCAGTAGAACGGTTGGGATCTAGCAATATGTCCTATTTGGAGCTGGAGGTCATAGGGTTCTTGCATTGCAAATATTTTGTGGTTCAAGCTTGGTGTTTGAGTAAGAAAGGTATCTTATTTTGGCATGATATTTGGGCCTCAATAGCATGCTCCTATATAGATTTTTGCACATTGGCTTGTCCTCTTCAGCAGTATGACTCTCAAAATCTCTAATCCATATTGGATCAATGCCATCATCTAGTCTTTGTTCCTAATGCTCACTGGGTGGTCTCATATCTAGAGGATAGGTGGATTCATCACTTGCATAGTGTATGGTCCGTGTAATTGTCCTACATGTTGATGGTGTTCATGTGGCTTATTGTTCATCACGGTATTACCTCCAAGGTATGGTTGGTGAAGAGTGGGCTCCCTAATGGCCTTTGCCTTGTCTATGATTGTTGTGAAATGGTGAAGCACATATTCTGGGATTGCTAGTTTTCCAAGAGTTGCTGGAACAATGTCTAGACCCAATATGATTCTTCCTTTAGGGGAAGGTGCATTAGCATGAAACTCTTCTTAATGATGTTGACTATTTGGTTCTCTCTTATTATTTGGGTATTTGGCATTGTCTGCATATCTTTGTCTTGTAATCTATTTGGAATATATGTTGTAAGTATTTTTTTGATAATGAAGTTACATATCGAAGAACGGTCTTTGAAGGCTTTTATATGGTCATGAACTTCATTTATTGAGACTTATAGGATTAGAGTAGAATTCAACTTTTCTACAATGAATTTTCTTGCCCAAAAGTACTACTGGAGTTGAGTCAATCTACTTTGATCGCATGCTTTAACAACCTCTTTAGAGAGAAAGATACATTCTTGTTTGGAGAAATTGAGTTAACGCCTCCTTGAAAAGGAGATTTTGATGAAACTCTAACATTTGTGAAAAGAGAGGGAGCTTCATCATAAGGTGTTGAGTGGACCATGTTCCCATTATTCACCCTTTAGCATGAAGTTCAAGGGGAATATCTTGGGGCATCAGAGGCATTCACCTTCATTCAAAGAGGTAGTATTCTTTTGGTCCATTCAAAATGAAGACCTAGAGGAGTAGACGTATCGATGAAAGGAATAGATGAAAAGACCCACCCACCTCTCTAGGGGGCGACCTCTTGAGTGGTTACGTTGAAAACCATTGAAGACCATGGAGAGTCCAATAAAATTCTTTGAAGTGGAGAGCTCTTGGAAGCGGCATATCAAAGTGTGGAGCTCTTGGAGATTTGTTGAGATTGTGAAGTATTTGTTACAGCCATTAGGGCTTGGACTTATTGTTTATAACTCACTCAATGTCATGGTTAAAGTAGGCTGAAATCATTGTTTGACATTTGTATCTTGTTCTACTCATTAAGAGCTATACTTGGGAATTTATTTGAGAATTTAGGTGTCTAGCTTCATCCTCATGTTGATTCTAACTCAATGCCTATCATGATAAGTCATTAATTTTCTACTGCTATGAATGATTTCTACAACCATTATGGCTGAAACTAATTGCATCTAATAAGTTACTTGCAACAATAACTCAAGCATATAATTATTTTCCAAGGTCTTGCCAACATTCTACTTGATATTGGGCATAATTTCCATGGTTGTGTTGTTAGATTAAAGCAATTTCCTTTGTTGTTGTTGTGAAGTATTTGTCACATTTGTTAGATATTGGCCTTATTGTTGATAACTTATCTAATGTCATGGTTAAAGTAGGCTGAAATAATTGTTTAACATTTGTATCTTGTTATACTCATTAAGAGCTATATTTGGGAATTTATTTGAGAATTTAGGTGTCTAGCTTCATCCTCATGCTAATTGTAACTGAACAGTTGGCATAATAAGTCACTAATTTGTTGTTGTTATGAATGATTGCTACATCCACTATGGCTCAAACTTATTGTATCTAATCAATTAATTATAACAATAACTCAAACATATAATTATTGTCCAAGGTATTCCCAACATTCTACTTGATATTGGGCATAATTTCCATGGTTGTATTGTTGGATGAAAGCAAGTTTCCTTGTTGTTGTTGTGAAGTATTTGTTACAGACATTAGGGCTTGGCCTTATTGTTGATAACTTACTTAATGTCATGTTTAAAGTAAGCTGAAATCTTTGTTTCACACTTGAATCTGGTTCTACTCATTAAGATCTATATTTGGGAATTTATTTGAGAATTTTAAGAGTTGATTTCTTGTTGTTGTTACAAAACATTGCTTGATCATATAACATTTTATTTTGCTTCAAAAATCGTTATAACTACTCTTTTAACTTGATAGCTAGTGTTTTGGGGATTACTTTACATTGTTTAGACTTGATAATTGTTGGAAAACATTTCATACTTCACACATAATCAATTGTCTCATATCCTCCTTGTTTTTCCCCTTGACCTAGCCTATCCAATCAAGTGACCAATATATGGTTGATGGATATTTCAGATTTGGCATGAACTTCTTATGGATATTTTTAGCATGGTTTAAGTGTATTATTTTTAGAAAAAGAAGAACACACTTGGAAGCTAAGTTTGTCCTCAAGTGGATAAGAATGCACCCTCTAACACTAGGTGTTGTAGGTGAATCCCCCTGTGGACAAGTGGATTTTCTCTTGGTCTCTAGACTCCTTAGGCCAAGGCAGAAAATTGATTAACATGGACACTGAATTCCTTTTAGATGTAATCAAGCTAATAAATGAAATAGAAGGAGAAACATATGTACCTTGATAATGGTGTTTGTCCCTGCAAAGTCCAGGCTGAGCTCTGATCCTGAGCTCCCTGATAGGTCCTATAGGACAAAGAAAGGTACCAAAGAATTCCTACTCTACTGAGATTAGATCAATCATAGATCCATATACTGCAGACAAACTCATATGGAACAAGTACAAGTTTGAAAGAAACAGGCCAAGCATTGATTATTAATGAGAACAAGTAAAGATACTTACAATCCTTTGAATGAAGGTGCATCAGCTTCTTCCAATTCTCCTTGTCCAACCCCTTTGCTCAAGTAATATACATTGATTTCTTTGATGACATCTCACTCATGAGATCATAAGTTTCACATCTTCATATATTTTCCATGTCAATACCACTTATATGATCATAATCTTGGTATCAATCTCTAGTCTTTCCTGTATGTACCTTTCACCATGAGAAGGCCTCCTTATATAACCTTGGAGAGGTCCAACCACTTGAGATATCTTTGGGATGAGTTGAGGATTCCTCTCCCTCAGTTGAGGATCTTCCCTAATATCATGCCTTGACTATCTATTCGAATCCAACTACCTTCAGTAATTGAGGGATTCTTCCCTGATTTTCCTCAACAAACCCAAAATTTGCCAAAAAAAGGGTAGTGCTCCCCCAAAAGGGTGCATAGGGAACTCAAACACTCCCCCAAAGAGGTTTAGGGAGCACCAACAGTCCCTGACAATGGTTAGGGGAGAGATCATATCCAAAATCCATTTTTTAGTGGTTCTTTCAGTGTCAAAAAGTTTGTACTCCCTGTCAAGTGACTTCTCTTCTTTAAAACTAGTCTTTGGGGTGTCTTAAGTGTCTTTGTGATGTCATTATAGGCATGACATGGGAAATATGGTGGTATGTTTTTTATGACACTTGCAACACTTGTATTCAATATGCGACTCTTGCGAACAAGATGAGACACTTACAACACTTGTAATGACGACACTTGCGACACTATCGAAGTGAGTAATTTTGAGGTGTAACAGATTGCCCCCCAAAGTACGAAGTTAGAAGATGATGATGACTGAAGTACTTTGTAGACTTTTTTGAGCAAGGGTATGGACATAGAGAAACTAGAAAAATATGCACACAACCATCAAACAAATATTATGACATGTTTCAAAACCCAAGGCAGGAATACCTATGCTTGAGTGATAAAGATGTTTTAGGTATGGCCGCCATAAAATAAACTGCGGATCCATAATTATATTGAAAAAATGGTATAGCCACTGCAGATACAATGTGGATCTATACTCCCATGACCTGAACTGATTGTAGCCACGAAGAATACATAGTGGATCTATGATATGAAAAAACATAGCCACGACCAATACAAAGTGGATCTATGTAACAATATATGTGTCATAGTTCAAAAGAAATCCTTCGCAACCTGGGAAAAGTACATATAAGAGTGATGACTCAACCCAGGGTCTTCTTACCGATCCCGATGTAGTATGAATCTAACCATGTGAATAGATGTCATGATGTCGAACATGGTATAAACCACTTGATTATTGGTCAATGATGTAAACCGTTAACAAGCGCAAGGTAAATCACCATTGATGTCAATGATTCCCAAGGTACTCTAGTACATTCCAACGAATGTGAATGAATGAGCTGAATTCAAACATCCGTGAAATAATCTGATTAGAGGTCAATGATTTAAACCCATTATCGAACACGAGGACACCTTCCATTGAGGCATGTAGGTCCCAAGGTACTAATTGGTTTCTAAGTCTGGCTCCTAGATAATGTGTTGAAGTCGACAAGAATAGACTCGTCAAAGGAGGGCCTTGATGTATCCCCCATCAATGACATGAAACTAACACTAAGATGTAATTGGTAGATCAAATGAACATGGACTGACATGGGTATTGAAGAAGGATATTTGTGATGGATGACTCTCGAGGCAGATACTTCCCTTGAACACTGAGGCACAACAACAGAAACTTGACATGGACCAAAACACGATAATGCAGTGGATACGGTGACTTTCATCGGGTGACCCAAAGGAGTAAAAGAAAATTAGAGGATTGGCTCAGTGCAGAGATTCAGCAGATTAAAATGCGTGCAAAGACAAAGTGTCGTGTTCAAGGGAGGCCGTAAGAGTTACTGGTGGTGTTCTCAAAAACTGTTTGGCTTGCTTCTTTCAATTTTTCCCCCATCTGGATAGACAAGTCCCTCTTTTTAATTTAACGAGATTGAGGAGGGAAACACATGCTTGATATGACTCACCTTCGATAAGTCCCTCTTCCTTTGTTTAGAGAACTAGAAGAAGTAAGGGTTCGGTCCTGTATGGGCCCTTCAATGTATGATTGTTTAACAAGTCCAGAGAAGGTAAACTCGGTGGTTTTTCATATTTAGAGAGTCTGAAAACAACTTAAAGATGACTCCAATGTTGTCCTTTTTCATAATGTTAGTCTCGCAAGGATAAAAAAGAGATAAATTATCACTCGAAAGATGCCCTTACAAACCTTTTAACGAGTGGGAAAGGAAACAATATCACTCGACAATATTTTCACATTTAGAGAGTCTGAAAAGAGTTTAAAGAAGCCTCCAGGGGGTTCCTTTTTCGTGTATCCATGTGGGTCCGAAAAAGAGATAAACGGTTACCCGAATACATTCTCATGTTTTTTCGAGAACGAGAAAGAACAAAGACTAAGCTCAATATGGCCCCATCTTGAAAGTTGGCTGATTAACTCTAGAATGGTCATCAAAGGTTGGAGACATGCCCTCCAAGCTTCAATTCATTCACCGACTTTGAGGCTGTCACCAATTTCTCTACTAGATGGAAAAAAAGGATAAGAGTGGATGAAATGAAGGCTCAAGAGAGGTGACTGTTTCATTTTTTAACAACCTTGACACAGGAAAGAGAACTATGCTTAGGTCTCTGGGTTCAATCCCTAGATTGGTGTTTCATTTTTTAACGAGCTTGCTATAGAGATGAAAATTGTGCTTGTGGATTTTGTTTCATTTTTTAACGAGCTTGCTACAAAGAGGGAAACTATGCCCATGACCTCTATTTCATTTTTTAACAAGATTTCTATAGAGAAGAGAAACTATGCTCATGACCTCTCCTTGATCATGGCTTCCAAGATAAAAACACTCTAGAAGGACACCATGTCAAGGGACAAAACACTGTCATGGCTTCCAAGAGATATTCACTGGATGGAAGAAAATAATTCTGGAAGGAACACATGTCGAGGGTCTCGTCAGGGGTAAGGGGATCAAGCTTCAACAACCCAACTGAAGAGATCACCATGTCAACTACCAGATCCAAATCATCTTAATTTGAAGTCATGGGAGATAATGCCACATAATTGACATGCAGTAGGGGTGATACTATCATCATATAAGAACCATTTAGGGAGGTAATCCAGTCAGGACCGATGAAGTAAAGTTAATTAATAGTCACAATTTTTCCATTGTGAGGGAAATATATCACAAGAAAAATATTGGACACAATAGCTTCCATGACATAGACATAATCCCTCCCAAGGAGTAAAGTGAAATCCAAAGGGTCTCGGACTACCATGACGTCAATAAAGAAAATTTTCCCTCCCAAAGTTACATGAAACTGAGGAAGGGTTCCTAAAGGTTAATTGGTTCTACTGTTAAAAGCCAACAGATTCTATGTAACCGACGCAAGCTGAGGACAACCCAAAGTGTGCCAAGCAATAGAGGACAAAATACTAACAAACGCACCTTCATCTATCAACGTTTGAAGAAAGTTCCAACCACAAACATGTATTGTAATCTGGAAAGGAATGTGAGAGGGAAGATGAGGTCTAGTTAGCGCACCCCAATCAAAAAGGATGGCCTCATTACTTGTAGGGGGTTTCGCGGGAGAAAAGAGAATGCCCCCCAGCATGGTAGATTCTGTATCAATGAGAAAAATGTGGGCATTATCGAGTTTACTCTCTAGAGGGAGCGTAGGATCGACCGATGTTGGGATCGAATCGACCAAGCTGACACTCTTCATAGGAAGAGTGGGATTGAGCGAGGACGTAACAATATAAATCACTTTGTCACTCTTCAAATGAAGGGTGGGACTAACCGAGGAAGGGACTGGATCAACCACTTTGGCACTCAT
Source organism: Picea engelmannii (assembly GCA_009831015.1). Classification (NCBI taxonomy): domain Eukaryota; kingdom Viridiplantae; phylum Streptophyta; class Pinopsida; order Pinales; family Pinaceae; genus Picea; species Picea engelmannii. Next base: position 379,542 of record ML786633.1, read on the forward strand.
CAAAGAAGGAGTGGGATTGACTGATGACAGAACGAAACAATTTTTGTTGTAGTTGAATCCCCCTGCGAGCAAGTGGATTCTCTCTTGGTCTATAGATTCCTAAGGCCAAGACATAAAAGTGCTTAACATGGACACTGACTTCTTTTTAGATCTAATCAAGATAATAAATGAAAGAGAAGGAGAACGATATGTACCTTGATAATGGTGTTCATCCCTGCAAAGTCTAGGCCGAGCTCCGATTCTGAGCTCCCTGATAGGTCCTGTAGGTCAAACAAAGGTACAAAAGACTTCCTACTCTACTAATATTAGCTCAATCATAGATCCATCTACTGCAGACAAAATCATATGAAACAATTACAAGTTTGAAAGAAACAAGCCAAGCATTGATTATTAATGAGAACAAGTAAAGATACTTACAATCCTTTGAATGAAGGTGTAGCAGCTTCTTCCAATTCTCCTTGTCCAACCCCTTTACTCAAGTAATATACACTGATTTCTTTGATGACATCTCACTCATGAGATCATAAGTTTCACATCTCCATATATTTTCCATGTCAATACCACTTATAGGATCATAAGTTTGGTATCAATCTCTAGTCTTTCCTGTATGTACCTTTCACCATGAGAAGGCCTCCTTATATAACCTTGGAGAGGTTCAACCACTTGAGAGATATTTGGGATGATTTGAGGATTCCTCTCCTTCAATTGAGGATCTTCCCTAATATCATGCCTTGACCATCTATTCGAATCCAACTACCTTCAAGAATTGAGGGATTCTTCCCTGATTTGCCTCAACAAACCCAAAATTTTCCAAAAAAGGGTAGCGCTCCCCCAAAATGGTGCACATGGCACTCAAAGACTCCCCCAAAGAGGCTCAGGGAGCACCAACACTCCTTGACAATGGGTAGGGGAGAGCTCCTCTCCAAAATCCATTTTTTAGTGGTTCTTTCAGTGTCAAAAGGTTTGAACTCCCTGTCAAGTGACTTCTCTTCTTCAAAACTAGTCTTTGGGGTGTCTTAAGTGTCTTTGTGATTTCGTTAGAGGCACGACATGGGAAAGATGGCAGTATGATGTTTATGACACTTGCAACACTTGTAGTCAATATGTGACACTTGCGGACAAGATGCAACACTTACAACACTTGTAATGATGACACTTGCGACACTATCGAAGTGAGTAATTTTGAGGTGTAACACTAGGCCCCTCCTTAGGAGGTTATTTATTTGTACTCTTCTTCTAATTTTGAAATTTGTCAAGCTAACTTTGCACATAAGCTAATTTGAATATAGGGTGTTTGTTTAGTGAAGTCAAAAAATAGATTGATCCTTAATTATCTGAGGTATAAGTTTATGAATTCAACCACTAGTGCCTTCAATTACCTCTTTGCTTCTTTTCTTCTATCTTACTTATGAAATTGAGTCTTCTAACTATCATTAAGCTCCTGAACTGTGTGAAATTTGAATTCTCTCATGTTTCTTTCACAACAATTTTCTTCAAGTAGCCGGAGTGGACAAGTGTCCATAGGCTTGATCTTTGGACCCCATTAGGATTTTTGGGGATTATGAAGTCAATACGATACTTCTTGGATCAAATGTACTTGTTGATTTTATGATTAATTATAGAACGATCTTCATCTTTGCTGAGCAATTTTTGAGCATATTGATGGTATGAGAATTTTGCTTCCTAATATCTCTCTTCTTAAAGACTTGAATTCATAGGATTCTTATAGTTTATGAATTTCTTTGGGAGTATAGTATTACTATCTAGTGTGTCCTATTACCACCCTCAAAATCCTTTATAATGATTTGAGCCTTCAAATAGCATTACTTCTTACAGTCGTGCCTCACTAGTGTCTTCTCAATAGGATTCATAATACCATGCAAATCTTTTTGTTGTTTGTTTTGTTATTTGAACATTGATTATTTCTAGAGCCAAGTGGATTCCAATTGGCATTCGTTTTATTTAGATAAGTTAAATAATGACCATGAGTAAGTGAAACTATGTATGGATATGGTCAATTCCTTCAAAACATGCTATCTATTCCAAAGTTCTACCTTCTCCCCAAGTTGGATGCATCATGGGAATAGCTACATAAATTATTGGTATCTCTTAAATGCTATTTATGTTACTATGTTGTGCATCATTTTGATTGGATTGCATAACATATGATAAGATGCATTGGTAATAAGGATAAAAAATTTACCCCATTCCTATGGCAAGTAGATTTGTAATAAATTGAGTGTGCAACATTATTCTCTTTGGCATTGAAATGTTGTTCCCATATAAAAAAATTGAGAACATATACTCCCATCTAATTGCTAGTTTATGTGTGTGTGTGTGTTGTTGGAGTATCTTGAAGTAAAGGGGTTGTATAAAAATTTGATTTGGATAATATTGGTATTTGGATATCACAATTAAGATCTAAAGAAGAGTAAATCCCCAATGTATCCCCAATGTAAATATTCTTACCTGAGAGGAATGTTGGAGTTGAGGGAAATTGACTTTGATCAATTGCTTAAATGATCTCCACAAATAAAAAGAGGCACTCTTTCTCAGACAATGTAGCTTAACACCTCCTTAAGGATTCTGATGAAACCCTTTCATTTGTGAAAGGAGAGAGCTCGAGGGGAAGAATGTGTTGAATGATCCATGTTCCCAATCAGTTTGAGATTCGAGGAGAAGAACTTGGGGTAGTAGAGGAATTCACCTTCATTAGAAGAGGTGGGATTCTTATGGTCCATTCATGAAAGAGACCCAAAAGAGAAATGTGTCGATAAATGGACCCAAAACAGAAGAGGTTCCATAAAGGGACTTGTGGGAAAAACAATTGACTCTATAAATTTCTACAATGAGAAAATTAAGGATTAATCACTCAAGCTGGAAACATGGATGATTTTAGGGGCTAAATTTCATTCATGGGCTAATTTTCCATGGTTTTTCCAAGAAAGAGATTCACTATTTTAAAATTGATTCATCCAAATTCTATAGGATAAAATTATTTTACCTTAAAAATCGCCAAAATTTTATACAAACTATATAAAATCCTTAGAAATTTGAATATTTTTACAAAAATATCACCAAACATTTATATTTGGCATATGAAGGATTACTAAGATTCATCAAGGATTCTATGTTTTAAAATAATTTTCCATCCTTAAAATCATCCCTGGATGGAAACGAAATAGAAGATTATACTGATAGAGAAGCAGGTTGCAACAACCTTTATAATTTTTAACAGTAGGTGTGTTGCAGCAGCCGCAACACAGGTTGTACACTCACAAACTACAGATAATTGGACTACAATGGTTTCTCCCAAGCCTCGCCAAGTAGTGTGGAAAAATCTTACCATTCCCTTTTATCAAAGAATGATTCAACATAACATTGCATACGTTATTGTGTTTCTAATTGTTGTTTCCTACATTATTTCCATCACCTTAATCTCTACATTTACAACCCTTGATAAGTTGAGAAAAAAAATTTCCATTTTTGAAATCTATTGAGGATAAAAAATCAATTAAAATCATCCTTGAATCTTACTTGCCTCATCTTGATATGATTCTCTTTTAATAATTCTTTCCTACAATTCTCATGATCCTCTCCAAAGATGAAGGGATTCCTTCAGAAATCCATGCAGTGAGAGCTTCGTCTGGAAAGTATTTTTACTTTATAGTGTTCAATGTTTTCCTGGGAGTTACAATAGGTGTCACCTTCTTCAATTCCCTCAAGTTGTTTGAAAATAAACCCAATTCAATTGTTACATTGCCTGGAATTTCTCTTCCTCCCAATGCTACCTTATTCATTAGTTTTGTTGTTGTCAAGTAAGTTGGGTTTTTGTTCTCTTAATTCCAATTTCCCAAAATTGTTCTCTAGTTCTTAGTCACTGAAATAATTAGTTGGTAGTCTCTTATTGATGACATGGGTTTTCTTTCTCTAGTTTCAATGTCTGATTGCCTTTCTATGTGGATTTTCCTTTTAAACAGGTTTTTGGTAGGTTCAGGGCTTGAACTTTCTCGCTTGGTGCTGCTAGTGATATACCATTTCAAGAGGAGATATCTTTGTAAGACTGAAGTAGAGCTACAAGAGGCTTAGGCTCCTCCTAGTTTTGGTTATGCTACCAACATTCCAAATGACATGTTGATCATCACCATTGCACTATGCTACTATGTTGTTTCTCCCATGATCCTTCCTTTTGCCATTCTCGACATTTCTGTGGGATGGTTTGTGGTTCGGAATCAAGTGACTCTCTCTCTCTCTAAACCTTGTTTTTTTATAACAAACGGAAATTGATGCATCCAAAATCCATATGAAAGAGACATGTGATAAGAATACAATCTAATGGGTTGAGAGAAGCACATATGAATTGTTGTAAAACAAATAACTGTAATTTTGAAGTGTCTTGTAAGATGACAACTTCTGTTTTTGTGTGTGTAGACACTGAACGTGTATGTTCCTTCTTATGAAAGCAATGGGTGTATGTGGCCTCATATGCACACCAGGATACTAGCAGCTTTGTTCCTCTCCCACATTACCATATTTGGGTACTTCTCAATCAAAAAATTATTTTACTCACCCTTGCTCCTCCCACTTACCTTTGTATTTCTAGCATTTGGCTATGTTTGTAGAAAATGCTTTTACATCTCCTTTTGCATAACTTCCATGGAGATGGCTTGCAACTTACATGTTAAGGAAGTTCCAAACTTGTCATCAATTGTGAAGGCATATACCCATCCATGTATGATGATGTTGAGAAAAATGAGGATGCTCGGCCCACCATAACAACATCAATTGCTACATCCAATGCTTGACCAACCATACCTAATTCAATTTCTCATTTACATTATCAAAACAAGAAATCAAGAAATGAAAGTTAAGAGACTAATGATATTTTTTCCATTATCTTAAAAGTATTGTATCATTATTATATCATTTTGATATCACCAGAGAAGCATTCCAAAATCACCAAGTCAATTTTTGTGTTGTAACATAGTGTTTTCTGTTATAACATAGTTTAGGACGAATGGGGAGCCTAGACATGCATGATTTTCGGTTCATCTTGTAAGTCCTTTGCGTCTTGTTCATTCTATTTTTGTATATTGCATGATAATATGATATTGAATGGTTGTTAGCTATTTTAAAGTGTTTGGTGGGGTCAACACGAAACATTTGTTCGTGGATTTTGGCTAAGCTTGAAAGACATCATCTTAAAGTGATGTATATTTATGTCCTTTTTTTGCAATGCTTCTTCAGATTAACTTAAAATTGTTCTGCTATGAGTTTGCTTCATTAGCTTGAGGTAATGAGTATTCGTTGTTCACAGAAATAAGGATGAATATTATTTTGTACTAATTGTGGGCTTCAAAATCTGTGGCATTATTTATAATGCAGGAAAATATTCTAAGATAATTTTAATCAAAAGTTCTCTTAGGTCTGTTTTTTTTACTCTAAAAGATTTAAAGGAAATTAATGTAAAACACTTTTAACAGAAATTGCTGAAAAATATGACTAGGTATTTTAAGATGCTGCCAAAGATGGTAATAGTTGATCACATATCTATAAACGCAACAAATTTCTTTAAAAGAATATTGTGCAAAGACAAATAAATCAATTCTAAACTTGGTTTAATTTATGGTGACACCTAATATGAACATTTTCATAAAGGTATGCTCAATAGTATGAAGTTTCTAATGCCACCAGGACTTTCATTAGACCATTTTGGAAAATGAGCACTATTGATATAAGAAAGGAAAATAATTGAATTTCTCAAACATTGGAAACGGGGCAAAGATCTTTGCAAAATAATGTTGATGATGAAAATTTGATGATAGCTTCTATGGAACTAAAAGATGATTAAAGGACTTAAAATTTATATTGCAAGTGGGTGGAGGGTAAGATCTTGTCTTAATTCGTTCAATGAAGGAGAAAAAGGTTCGATATACTTGTGGCATATGCTTAAGGCTAATCCAGGAAGTTCATCAAATCCGTGAAGCTGAGGAATCATACTTTAATTGTCAATATAAAATAGTAGATGTGATCACAGAAATTTATAAAGATTTATTCACTTTGCAACCTTTTGTTACACCTCAATATTGCTCACTTCGATGAGTGTCGTAAGTGTCACATGTTCCTCTCAACTGTCGCAAGTGTCATATGTCATTCACAAGTGTCGCAAACATCAAACAAAGCATACTGCCATGATGACGACACCAAGGAGACATTTAGAATACCTCAGACACTTTCTTTGGAGGAGGGAGAATGATTAACTGAAGTTAAGGAACTCTTATCACCTGAAAGGAGCTCTTAAACAAGGGTTTTGAAGGTGAGCACTCCTCTATATCATCCTTAGGAGTGCTGGCGCTCCCCTATAAAGTCTTAGGGAGTGTTATAACGCCCAACTTCCCCTCTGAAGGAGCGCTATACATCCTTGGAGCATTGGCGCTCCCCTCAAGATTCCTAGGGAGCACTATAGCGCCTTGATGCCCCTTTTGAGGGAGCACTATCTAATCTGGGCAGTGGTTGGCCCGTTGAGGAGAATAAGGGAAGGATATTTCAAGTTTGGAAGGTAGTTGTATTCGAATTCTTGGTTCAATCATAAGATCCTTGGTCTAAGGAGGAAATTCCTCAACCTACCCTAAAGATACCTCAAGAGGTTAAGCCTCTCTTAACCTAAACAAGTTGGCTCTATGATGGTGAGAGGGGGAAGAATTGCTAGCATGAAACCTATGATCTCATAGGAAACACACAGTCAGCTGAAGGAGAGTGATCAGTGAAGCTGTTATCATCCAGGTCATGGATATTCCGAGCAAGGGTTAGACAAAGGGGACTTTCTGAAGCTGTCGCATTCGCATCTATGATTGTAAGTACTCGTTATTCTCATTAATATGACACACTTGGCCTGTTTCTTTCTAGTTTGTGTATGATATTACACGAAATTATCATTGATAGATAGATCTTTTTTCAAGATAATATCAATAGAGTAGGAAGTGGTCGTACTTTGTTTGTCTACAGGACTCATCGAGGAGCGAGAGTTTGGAGCTCGACTTGGAGCATGCAGGGACAGACGTCGATAAAGAGGTACTTCTATTCTCCTTCCTTCTCATGCATTAGTTTGTATAGATTTGAAAGGAATTCAATGTCCACGTTAAGCACTTTCTATCTTAGAGTTTAGGGTATAGCTCTTTGAGGCAATCTACCTGTCCACAGGGAGATTTTCCTACAACAGAAACTGGCGACTCTGTTGGGGAGATTATCAAATCGAAACTGTTTGTTTTGATTTCTCCTCACAGACCTTGTCTTACCCCTTGATTGTTTTCAGACCTGGTTCACTCCTTTTTGATTGCTTTCATGAGCCGATTGACTCCCTACCCCATTGCACTCATCTTTATTGATGAGTCTGGACTGCAATTTTTGGATTTTTTGACTTTTTCTGGAGATTTTTGAACCTGGTGCCCCTGTCTCTGTGTTAACAGAGCACGAGCGCTCCCTGAGTTCCTTATGCAGAGATCTATAATGCTCCTTGTCCTTTACAACAGAGCGCCAACCCTCTTTTGGCCAAAATTTTTCCAGAATTTCTCTTTTAAGGGTTTTATCTCTGTGTTTCACTTGCTGAGTCTCCCTGTGAGTCAATGCTTCTTCCTTTTTAGCTTTGACATCTTCCTTTTTTGAAGAACAAACACCTTATTGTTTAGATCTTGTAGCCTTCTTCACTATTGTTTTTGAGTTTTCCTGCTGTTTGGAGTTTGAAGCCAATGCATTGTCTTTCTCTCCTTTTTGACTGGGCGAAAAACTCTGGTGAAGGTCATCAGAGGTCTACGAATCTTTTTACTTGGTTTTAGTTAAGATCATTGTTCTTTGACATTTCTTTTGGTGTGAAGTTCTTGATTTTTCTTTGATTGTTTCTTTTCTTTCACTTCTTGTTTTGATCACAACGAGAGGGTGTATTGTTTGTACGATTCTTTCTTGTGTTGGTCTGATTTTCATTGATCCAAAAAGATAATTAGCAAGACAAGCATTGTTTTGAATTAATCATTATTCATATACAAACAACAAAGAGACATTTTTGTGATTGATTTTGCATATTAGAAGGTATTTCAAAAAATTTTAGCACCACATCGGATTTGATTGAAGAAAATTTGTGAGGACATTCCTTATTAGTGCTTGGTAGTGAAAAGAACTCTCTCTCTCCCTTAGACAGATGTTCATCGAAAATAAATGACTTCTTATCATCTTTGATGCATTTTTGGGACTGAGTCATAATTCCATCTGTTTCACTTCCATGCACCCCTCTTGAGTAAAGAACAAATATAAAATGAACGCTAATTAAAAATTATTTAGAACATTTTCTTTTCTAGGATCCTCCACCAACAGTAGACTAGGCTTAGTACTTTGGATTAGGCTGTGAGCATAACTCTCCAAAGTTTTCAAAATAAACATTAGCATCCTGAGTTAGGGAGAGTCAAATCCATTTGTCGTATAAGTCTGCCTAGGATCCCCTCCTCACACAGGGGTTACGCACGAGGTCGCATTCGGGTGAGCTATGAAGATTATCCCTCTGTGGTTTGACTGATTGTAGTGGTCAGATCGTATTATGGGGATCTCTTAAAGGTAAATCCACAATTACTGCGTGGAAGACTTTTAGTTGATTTCGGGCTAGATACCCTGCCCGTACGTTCGGATTGGACTGTCGACTGTACCCGCCCAGGGACTGACTGCGAATTGGTAACCTTAGTAGCCATAATATTTAGGGCCTTACACAAGGTGACAGTGAAGGGAAGTCTCACTGTACCTGGAGAAGACATTGGTCAAACTCACTCGGGCTCCTTGGAGGGTAAATCCACAATTACTTAGTGGAAGCTTGCACCAAGGCATAAGTCCATTAAGCAGGTCGCCATTGTAACTGTTCCACCATATCCCCGCCCCTTCTTGACTTGATCACAGAGGTTTGATTTCATCACCAACTAGTATGGTCATCAAGAGAAGGTCTTGTTTTCTTGGTTGTGATTCTTAGATTTTATTAGCGTATGTTGTTTCTTTTCGGTAGTTGGCCATAGATCTTTTTCGTCGACTCTTTTTCACCAACATTGACCCTCCACACCATTCGCGGAGGCTGCAGGGACTTCCTCCAGAAAATATGGAAGGGAACACCCCTTTACCCCCTCATTATACGGAGGAATATCCTCAACAGAGCGAGGTTCAAGATACTACAACTTCCCAAGAAGAAGTTCCCACTCCTTTAGAAAATTTTCGAATTGTTTCGGAATATCCAGAAGCTTTCCGCATTCCAGAGGGATATGAACGACGTGTCCTCCAACTCAATTCAGTTGGTGAATTTGTCGTCGCCAATCCTTCTGACATTCCGGCTGGGTCTCGTTCAAACCCTTTAGCCGATGACCCCTTTTGGACCGCAGACATTGTTCGAATTCCACGGCGCATGGTGTGGGATCTTTATGGAATAGGGATGGGTGTTGACGCACCTATCACCTACACCGTACCCCTAAACCATTTTACTGGTACCACCATCTTTACGGCCACACCATCCATTGGTCCGAACACATCATCCATTGGTCCACGGTCTACTTTTCCTCTCCAAACGGCCCATTCTACAATGGTCCCTCACATTCCGACTATTCCCGCCGGTAATGCGGTGGTTAGCCAAGCTGCTATTGGCACACCAGTAACACCAAGGCCTACATCATCACTCCCTTTTGGGTACAAAGCACTAAAGTTTTCCACTACCACTACTACCCAAGTTATGACGGGAAGTTCCATACCTATCCAACAACCCGGAGGGACCGGTCTTGGTGGTCTTAACCCATTCGGAAATACCAGTCAGTCCTTTGCATCTGGTTCTCAAATTCTGGGAACTCTACCTCAAGCTGGGGGGCATCCTCCCACCGGAGGACAACTTCCATTTAGGGGGAACACTCATGCTGGGGGACAGCCTCAATCTGGAGCATACCATCAACCGCATGGAAAAAATGTGTCTGCCACACCTAATCCATGGAATATCCCTTTTTCAGGAAACCCACAATTCTCGGCAGGACACAATTCCCAAGCTCCACAACAACCCCCTTATGGACAAACACCAAATCCAGCTTACAATCCTCAAAACCCATCCGGTTGTCCTCCGCTCGCACATACTTCTCAAAACACCTCAAATCCTATGTACCCTGGTCAACACCAACCTCATACAAGAGGGCCCACTAGTTACAATTATCTGCATAACCCAGTGTATGGCCCTACTGGTGTCCCCATGCCACACCAACATTACCCACAGGTTAACTGACAACTACCTTTTTTAGCAACCCTGGACCTTCCAAACTTGTCTCGATTAACGAATGATCCTATTTATCATTCTCTGGTTTGGCCAGCTATTCTAGCTAAACTTCCTTCTGATATCCCAAAATTCGACAAAAAGTCCGGAGAAGACCCAAACAACCATGTGATGACTTTCCATTTGTGGTGTTCATCCAACTCCCTCATGGACGATTCTATACGTCTGCATATTTTCCAACGAACGCTTACAGGTTCTGCGGAAAAATGGTATATTGAACTACCACGTGCCTCTTTTCACGACTTCAACTCCCTCGCCATGTCCTTCCTCACGCACTTCCAACTACCCATTCGATATGAGACGGGTACTGAATTATTAACCTCCCTTCGTTAGACAACTTCCGTACACATCTCTGATCATATTCATGAATGGAGACGAAGACAAAGGCTAATCAAAGTGGTCATTCCTGACCAATTATTAGCGGAATGGTTCACTAAATCATTGTTACCCCAGATCGCTCGTGATGTTGCCATGGGTGGTGTAGTCACCGAGGAAGAAGATATCGCCCAAGATCAGTACTTAGACTTAGTTTATTCACATTCTGGTACTTTGTACGAGTTGATACTGAATGCTACCCGTGCCACTAATGATCCATCCAAACCATCGTCTGCCTCGCACGTGGATGGAGTTATTAGCTCTATCAAAACCCAATCTACTTCCCAGTCGACTGGAACAACTCAACGGCCCACTTCGACGGCTGCTCCCAGTCCGAATGCACCCTCTTATACCCCCCCTCAAACTCAGGTCTCTCAAGTGAATGTGGTCCAATCAACCCCTTCACAACAACTTGGGGGCAAGAAGAAAGCGAGAAATAAACCAAAGAAAATCAATAACAACAAACAACCAAAAAATCAACCACAAACCCTTGCTGCCGGAAAACAACCACAATGAAAACCGAAATTCCCATGTCTCATTTGTGGTGACGATCACTACACTCGAGACTGTCCACATCATGATGAAGTGGCCAAGCTTTTCAAGGGAAATTCACAACCCGTTGTGCTTACTCAGCCTTTTCCACAGCAGCAATCTTTGGTTGCTCAAACCCCCACCCCAGGGGGCAGTTCCAACCAATCCCATGATGAGGCCTCGACAAGTGCCCACATTTACATGTTTAACGGGGTTAATCTGACCTCTCGCACTGCAACATATGACACACCAGTTAAACCTGATAAGCTGAAGAATACTAATGATTTCATACCAGACCCGTTACCATCTTTCATTAGTCCTCCATCTGCCAGCCTTCCATCCAGGCCGCTTCAGATTGAGAAACCTTCGTTTGACTCCATTTTACACCCTCCTAAGAGCACTATCCGAAAATCTACCTTCAATCCTAGTTCACGGGCTGCCCAAAACTACAACATTGTAGAAGATTTGGCCCAAGCACCGTGTTCTATGTCCGCCTTGGAAGTTCTACAACACTGTCCCAGCCAACGTAGAACACTCTTAGCTACTATCGGCGCTTTCAATCCTGAGTCATCAAACAACCTCACATTTAACATGGATGATCATCAACCACGACTCTCCCACCAGCTAGCTTTTCAAATCGATGTTGTTGTTCACAATCAACAAATCCACCGAACTATCTTGGATGAGGGAGCCTCTACTTGTGTCATGTCTTTAGCTTGTTGGAAAGGCTTAAAATCACCTGCCCTTAACAAATCTCCTACGATGTT
>ML786633.1:391594-402740 GCA_009831015.1 Picea engelmannii
AATCAACAAATCCACCGAACTATCTTGGATGAGGGAGCCTCTACTTGTGTCATGTCTTTAGCTTGTTGGAAAGGCTTAAAATCACCTGCCCTTAACAAATCTCCTACGATGTTACGCGCTTTCGATGGACGAGGTTTTCATCCCCACGAAATGTTACAGTCCTTAGTCGTTTAGTTGGGCGGCAAAACTTTTACCATTGATGTCGAGGTGGTCGATGCCCCCCTCGATTACAACCTACTACTTGGAAGAAGTTGGTTCTATGCTATGACTATCATCGCCTCGTCGGTGTTTTGATGTGTACAATTCCCCCATCAAGGCAAAATTGTCACTATCGATCAACTCAATTTCTGTACACCCGATGCTCGCGTCCCTGTCACCAACAACATTCCTTTTTTGGGATACCACCCATTTACATATGAAAGCATTGGTGTTGGCTTGTTGAAAGATTCTAGCCTTATGGGTACTTTCCCTACACCACTTCCACCTACCGCGCATCATATTGCCGCCATCAATATGATCTCGACTATGCCTTATCAATCCTTGGAATCATGTGATCCTTGGATTGTACCTAGTCCTCTGGAATTCGATGTGCTCAGTGACACTATGCCACTCAGCCCAGCCGAGGCCGCATACGTAGCTATTCAATCTGCTTCTCCCTCTCTAAACAACCCACATTTGTTGGCACCTGATGCCTACTCGGTGCCCTCATGGTTGGATTCCTTATCGTCTGTCGTCAATTACATTTCCCAAATTTTCCCTTCTGACGAATCTATTATGGAAATGCTTAGTATTGACAATCTACCTTGGGATGATAACCATCATCGATCCTCTTTTCTTCCACCTTTGGAAGAAATTCACCAAGACATACACTCTGTCTTCCCTCCCGATGTTACCGATGCTCCACAATCTCCTATCCTCACACAAGATACTCTCTCTGAGGGGAATATGGGTAACATCTCTACTACGATCGTTATTGACATTTCGATCAAAGAAGGTGTCATGGAAAACATTAACCTTGGTGCCAATTGCACACCCGATGAAGTGGTGTCTTACACCTCTTTGTTTAAATAATTCTGTGATGTCTTCGCATGGAGCTAAGAGGAAATGCCAGGGATCAACCCTACAATCGTCGTGCATGAAATCAAGACTTACCCTGACACGAAACCTGTTCGACAAAAGCTTCGCCCGGTTCATCCCAAGAAAATCGCAGCTATAAAGGCAGAAGTTGAGAAACTTCTAAAATCTAGCTTTATCTATCCCATCCCTTTGACAGAATGGGTCTCCAACCTTGTTCCAGTTGCCAAAAAACAAGGAACCATCCGTGTTTGTGTTGACTATCGGGATCTCAACAAAGCTTGTCCAAAGGACAACTACCCTACGCCCTTCATCGACCAAATCATTGATAATTTCACTAGGAGCGTAATCTTCTCTTTCATGGATAGCTTCTTTAGGTATAACCAGATTGAAATCTTACCTACTGATCAACATAAGACAACCTTTATCTGCCCATGGGGAACTTTCACCTATCGAAAGCTACCTTTTGGCCTTAAAAATGTTGGTGCTACTTTCTAGCGAGCCATGTCATATTCTTTCCACGACATCAAGCATATCGCAGAACCTTACCTCGATGACTTACCCGCCCACTCATCCAATCGATCCGATCACATTGATCACTTACAAGCAATTTTTCTTCGATGTTGGTTCTACCGTATTCGCTTGAACCCACATAAGTGCATTTTTGCTGTCGAATCCGGTCGACTCCTCAGTTTCATTGACTCCAAAGACAGGATCAGGGTGGATCCCTTAAAGATTAAGGCCATTCTTGCCTTACCCCCACCTACCAATTTAACCCAAATCCAAAGTTTGCAAGGCAAAGCAAACTTCCTTCGCCGTTTCATTTGCAACTACGCTGAGATCGCTAAAGGATTCATGCGGTTACTGCAGAAAAACACCCCTTTCATCTGGGATGACACCGCTCAATGGTCATTCGATGCTCTCAAGAACACCTTGACCAACGCACCTTTGTTACATCCTCCAGAGTATATAAAGGAATACATCCTTTACTTGGTCGCCTCCACTTCCACTATTGCAATGGTGTTAGTTCAGGAGGACCCCAACGGTGAAGAACATGTGATTTATTACCTGAGCAAGAGTCTATTTGGACCCGAACTCCGATATTCACATGTTGAGAAATTGGCTTTGGCAGCCGTCATCGCTGTCCAGAGATTCTGCCATTACATCTTATTACGCACCACCACAGTGATTGCGGACTCTAACCCCATGTACCATGTCCTGACATGTCAAGTACTTGGGGGCATATATTCTAAATGGATCGTTATCCTTCAGGAATTCGATCTTGAATTTATGAAGTCCAAAGCTAAAAAATCCCTGGTGTTTGCAGAGCTCATCTGTGCTCTCCTTCATGCCAATGAAGACATCGAACCTAGAGATTCTCTCCCCGATGAATCTCTTTTCCTCATCAGCACCTCTGATCCTTGGTACGGAGACATCCTCCTTTACCTTCCTACCCAACGTTTTCAACCTAACATTTCTCGTGAAGAGCGTCGACATATTCATCACCACTCTCGTCGTTATCTTATCATCGGCGACACCTTGTATCGCCATGGTATTGACACTATCCTTCAACGATGTCTGATTCACGAGGAGGCTGAACGCTTTCTGAATGATTGTCACCTTGGTGCCTGTGGCGGTCACCTTTCTGGAATGGACACAACCCAAAAAATCCTACCTGCCGGCTACTTTTGGCCCTTGATTTTCAAAGATTGTATTGAGGCCGTCAAAAAATGCCCACCCTGCCAAGTCTTTAACAAGAAGGCATGCACCCACCCTACTACGCTACACCCCATTATCACCATCAACCCCTTCTCCAGGTGGGGTATTTATTTCATGCAGTGTAATCCTACCTCAGCCGGGGGGCACGGTTATATAATCATCGCCATCGACTACTTTACCAAATGGGCTTAGGCTATGCCTACCTTCCTAAACGATGGTCGTACTTCAACTCTGTTTATTTTCAACCATATCATAACTCGTTTCAGTGTACCATGTTCCATTGTCACTGATCATGGTGCACACTTCAAGAACCAGATGATGAGCAAACTGCATGTCAAATTGGGTTTTCGCCATGAAAACTCATCCCCTTACTACCCTCAGGCCAACGGACAAGTTGAGGCCATCAACAAAGTCCTAAAAACCATTATTCAACGCATGATAGGGGAAAACAAGACATCGTGGCATCTACAACGTTTCTCCGCTCTCTGGGCTTATCGCACTTCTGTGAAAACCTCAACTGGATTTACTCCTTTCCAGTTGGTGTATGGCATCGAAGCCGTTCTACCAATCGAGTGTGAGATTCCATCACTAAAAATCAAAGTAGAACTCCTACACCATACTTCTGCTGAATAATAATGCTTCTTGTACCTATCCAAGCTGGACGAAACACGTCGTAATGTTGCTCTCGTTAATGAGGCACATCAAAAATGAATTAAGAGTCAATACGACAAATCCGTCCACCCTCAGACTTTTGCAGAAGGAGACTTAGTCCTCGTTTATGACCAAGCTCACGATAAATTGGGGATAGGTAAGTTAGAACCTCTGTGGCACGGTCCTTACATCGTGAAGCATGTCCTATACAAAGGCACCTACGAATTAGTAGATTATGATGTAATTTCCCTAGAAGAGCCCCAGAATGGGCTTTACCTTAAAAAGTACTATCCTTAGATTACCCAGCATGTGTACTTTGTACATTATTGTATTTTAGTTTGGTGTGTCTATTTCTTTTGCGTTCTCGATTCTTTACCATTGCCACTCATGACTGTACTTGTGTTTTCATGCACAGATGACATCTTCCTTTCCTATCCTTTTCAAGTTTGTGAATGGCGCTATCGACATACCTGGAAAATTGCTTCAACAACATGGGTTATTTACCAATTTGATGAGGTGCCGAGTTCAGGAGGTATCTGCTTAGGACCAACAACCAACAACATGGCAGAATATCACGTTGTCATTAGACTGTTGACCCAATCCTCCTCTGTAGGTATCTCTCGTATCATTGTTTACTTAGACTCCCAACTCGTGGTCTATCAACTCAATTGTATCTACCCTATCCGTAATCCTATCATGCCATGTCTCCACCTGCAAGTTTGTCATCTTGAACAAATGTTCGATTACATTGAATATAGACACATTCCAAGAGAACTCAACAATGTTTTGGATTCGTTATCTAATTACATCATGGATCGGTATCTCGCCCACATATAAGATTTAAAGAAAGCAAAATTGTACATCACATGTAAATTAAAACACATCACAGACATCATCATGTACAAATCATTTGGCACTGTAAAAACTCAGAACTGTATATATATATAAGTATATGGCGTGACTAAAAATTTTTGATTACATCAAAAAGTATATAGAAGAGCAAAATGTTGGGTCTTTAAACCCCTACAACATCGCCTGACAAGGCATACAAAAATATGATCACCAGAGAGACTCTAATCTCCCTGCACTACATTGTGCTGCAAGTAACATATCACTGCATGCACTACGCATCTTAGTAGAGAATTGACATTCTCTGGCACTCCCACAATGTGCCTCTACAGATGTAAAGGCACTTCTCCCCTCCGTAGAGGAGGAATGCCCATCGTGAGGCCTTGGAGGTTTCTTTCAACCTCTCGGAGACCTATCACGGGTACTCCCGGATCCGCTACAACTGGAGCACCCCCACGACGTCCTGGTATTGGTATATCGGCCGGGCACTGCTCCCTTGTCTGCATGTTGAAAACAATACATCTTTTAAAAACTCTTCTATATACCCAAAAAATACATATACATTAAAAACTTAAAAAACAAAAACTAGACAAGGTATGGCTCAGTCTCTTACCTGACACATCCCAGTATTCCCCCGCGGGTAAAATCAAATCCATGCTCCCACGAAAATCTACCTCAGCATATGGGAAGTCTTCTATCCAGAGATATTGCCATCTCAGCCAAGCAAAGAAATCGCCAGTAAAATGAAACTCTGACTCCGCTACTAGCCTCAGAGACAGAATAGTCCACCTCTCCATCCTTGGTTCGTCCACTGGTCACACCGCCAGTGCTATCTGAGGCTGCATCTAGGGGATGCGCTCTAGGAAAAAAGAGACCAGAAAAGAGCCGTAACCAAACTGTTTCTGTCCCATCCTACACCGTGAAACCTGTTCCTTCACATTTCGAAGGAACCCTGAACTCCAGTTGAACAGTGTTGGTTGCAAACACTGTACACCATAAGCCACCTACGATCTTGAAGCCAAATGCGCACTAGTACTACCCGTCACACTCGTGATGGCAAACAAAATGGACCAGAGGGGTAACTCTTGGATATCCTTGATAGGGATTCTACCCCCTACCAATCTTGCTCCTGGAACGCAGTGACGTGCCAGATACATGCCCACTTTTTCAAGTAGCACCCTCTGCCAGGAAAAAGATATGGGAACCCCTCTTTTCGAGAGGCCAGTCAGGAAATACACGTCTTCTAACTCGATGGTTAGAAGATATGTGCCAATCCGGAATCCTTGCTCCACAACATCCCATAGGCCGATCATATGCTCAAGCAACAAAATATCCTTCTTCATTTTTTGCAATTTGAAGAATTTTAGTAAGACACAAGCTCACAATGCGGCCCGTGTGTGAGGACTCCGCAAGGCATCCAAGTCATCAATCTCATGCTCTCGTTCTTTCCACTCGATCATGGTTGCCGAAATCACCTACAAAACAAAAAGAATAAAGAATTTCATTATTTCAACATTTTGGCAATTTCGACAATTTTCAAAAGCAATCTAAAAAACATGAAATCTAATGCCCACATTATTTAAAGAGACCACACCCTCTTTTACAATCATCATGCCCTCTCTTAGCCATTCAATGTCCATCACACAACAATAAAAACGTTTTAAAATGAAAATGATTTCTTTATGGCTGCGTGGGCATATGTGAGAATTTTTCATGGGTTCTTTGACAAAAATGACCCATCCACTTATATATTAAGGCGTTGGCATCATGGCTATCCCCTTCTAAAACGTTTTTGCAAAAAGAACGCCCTTTTCCCATCACTTGTAAAAGAGGCCGATTTGATCTTTTTGGGGCGACTTAGGGATTCATTTTTTGAATTAAATGCTACTATGAAAATGGATATTAAACCATGTAATTGAAAGAAGGATAGATGAATATCTACCTGGTATGAATAGCAAGAGAAACGGTTGACAGTAGCTCCGGTATCAAACGAAACAAGATCCACCTCTAAAATGAGAATCTCCACTACTCCAAAATCCTTGTGCAAAATGAAATGGTAAATGGAATTTTCATTGTATTGCTATTTATAAATTTCCATTTTTTATAAGGTATAGTCATTTGTGGGTTTCTCTAACAATATAATGGCTTCACTAAACCCCTGGTTTGTAGTTTTGACATCACAGGTTTCCTGGTAGTTCTGATGGGTTATTTACCTTGTTGCACTCATGAGCATAGTCTTGGTTCGTTCTCAAGCTCGAAAACATGAGAATGCGCCGGGTAGACTTTTATCTCTTTTTCGGACCCACATGGACACATGAAAAAGGAACCCCCCTGGAGTCATCTTTAAACCCTTTTCATACTCTCTAAATATGAAAATATTGTTGAGTGACCTTGCTTCCTTTCACACTCGTTAAAAGGTTCGAAAGGGCATCTTTCGAGTGATAGTTTATCTCTTTTTCGGTCTCGTTAGACTACTGTACAAAAAAGGAACTGAGAGAGTTCTCTTTTAAGTGTTTTTCCAAAATCTATAATCCTTAAAAACCTTCAAGTTTTCTATCTTTGGACTTGCTAAAGCACACATCAACAGGCCCATACGGGATCAAACCTTTACTTCTTCTGGTTCGTTAAACAAAGCAAGAGGAACTTACCGAAGGTGAGTTATATCGAGCATGTGTTATCCTCCTCAAGCTCATTAAATCAAAAAGAGGTACTCGTTTATCTAGATGGGGGGGAAATTGAAAGAAGCAAGCCAAGCAGTCTCTTGCGAACATTATCAAGTAATTCTTAGAGTCGCCCTTGAACACGACACTTTGTCATTTGCATGCATTATAACCCACTGAACCTCTGCACTGAGCCAATCCTTTGAGTTTCTTTCACTCCTTTGGGTCACCTGATGCAAGTCACAACATCCACTGCATCATCAAGTTTTGTTCCATGTCATGTTTATGTTGTTGTGCCTCAGTGTTCAAGGGAAGTATCTGCCTCTAGAGTCAGCGATCCCAAATATCTTGCCTCAGAACCTGTGTCAGGCCATGTCCTTTTGATCCACCAATTAAATCTCTATGTTTGTTTTGTGTCGTTGATGGGGGATACATCAAGGCCCTCCTTCGATGAGCTTATTCATGTCAACCTCAACACATTATCCAGGAATTAAGCTTAGAAACCAGTTAGTAATTTGGGACCTGCATGCTTCAATGATAGGCCTCCTCACATTCGACAATAGGTTTACATCATTTACCTATGATCGAATGATTCCACGGATGTTCGACTCCAACTCATCCATTCACATTCATCGGAATGTACTAGGGTACCTTGGAAATCATTGACATTAATGGTGATCTCCCTCGCACTTATTAACGGTTCACACCATTGACCGGTAATCAAGTGGTTTCTGCCATGTTCGACATCAGGACATCTATTCACATGGTTATAATCGTACCACATTGGGATTAGTAAGAAGACCCTGGGTTGAGTAATCATTCTGATATATACTTTGCCCATCTTGCGAATGAGTTTCTCTTGGACGAATGATGCATACATTGTTACATAGATCCACTTTATATTGGTCGTGGCTATGTCTTGTCACCTCGTAGATCCACTGTGTATTCTTCGTGGCTACGATTAGTCCAGGTAATCAGAGTATAGATACACATTGTATCCCCGATGGCTATACCTTTTTATCAATACAATTATGGATCCGCAGTGTATTTTATGGCAGCCATATCTTGCAAGTCTTGATCACCCAAGCATAGGTATGCTTGCCTTGGGTTTTGAAATATGTCATGATATTTGTTGGATGTTTGTGTGTAGCTTCCATCAGGTTCTCCAAGCCTATACCCTTTCTTGAACATCTACAAAGCATTTCAGTTATCAGTTCGCATCTTCTAACTTCATACTTTGGGGGGCAATCTGTTACACCTCAATATTGGTCACTTCGATGAGTGTCGTAAGTGTCGCATGTTCCTCTCAATTGTCGCATCTCGTTCAAAAGTGTTGCAAACATCAAACAAATCATACTACCATGATGATGACACCAAGGAGACATTTACAATACCTCAGACACTTGATTTGGAGGAGGGAGAATGATTAACTGAAGTCAAGGAACTCTTATCACCTTAAAGGAGCTCTTAAACAAGGGTTTTGAAGGTGAGCGCTCCTCTGTATCAGCCATAGGAGTGTTGGAGCTCCCCTATAAGATCTTAGGGAGTGTTATAACACCCAACTTCCCCTCTGAAGGAGCGCTATCCATCCTTGGAGCGCTAGCACTCCCCTCAAGCTTCCTAGGGAGCGCTATAGCACCCTGATGCACCTTTTGAGGGAGCGTTGTCTAATCTGGGCAATGGTTGGCCCATTGAGGAGAATAAGGGAAGGATCTTTCAAGTTTGGAAGGCAGTTGTATTCAAATTTTTGGTTCAATCAGAAGATCCTTAGTCTAAGGAGGGAATTCCTCAACCTACCCTAAAGATACCTCAAGAGGTTAAGCCTCTCTTAACCTATATAAGCAGGCTCTATGATGGTGAGAGGGGGAAGAATTGCTAGCATGAAACCTATGATCTCATAGGAAACACATAGTCAGCTGAAGGAGAGTGATCAGTGAAGCTGTTATCATCCAGGTCATGGATCTTTTGAGCAAGGGTTATACAAAGGGGACTTGACAAAGCTGTCGCATTCGCATTTACGATTGTAAGTACTGCTTTCATTATTCTCATTAATATGACACGCTCGGCCTATTTCTTTCTAGTTCGTGTCTGATCTTACATGAACTTATCATTGATAGATAGATCTATTTTCAAGCTAATATCAATAGAGTAGGAAGTGGTCGTACTTTTTTTGTCTACAGGACTCATCGAGGAGCGAGAGTTTGGAGCTCGACTCGGAGCGTGTAGGGACAAACGTCGATAAAGAGGTACTTCTATTCTCCTTCCTTCTCATGCATTAGTTTGTATAGATTTGAAAGGAATTCAGTGTCCACGTTAAACACTTTTTGTCTTAGAGTTTAGGTTCTAGCTCTTTGAGGCAATCTACCTGTCCACAGGGAGATTTTCCTACAACACCTTTGTCGGCTGAAAATATCTACCCATTCAAGCCTGTAGAAAGTTTCTTGAAAATAACCTTTTCATTTTCAGACCATGTTTGGTGGGACTTTGAGGATGGGTCTATTAAGACCTAATATTGGCTCATTACCCCTTAATTGGGGCATATTATATTAGTAATTTTATTTTATTTATGTCGGCTTTAGGCCATTAGTTGTAATTATACCTCCTAGTCTCCTATATAAACCAAGGAGACATTTTCATTTTGAATCATCTTGTACTTGAACATTTAAGTGGGGTAAAATGAGGTTTCCCCCTCGAAGAGGTTTATTATCTGAAATTATCTCTTTTTCAAGGAGTTGAGTACTTTTTCTAAGGTTTTTCTATGCCATATTGATATTTGGTTCTTAACATATGGTATCGAAGCTCAAGGTCTTGGGGTTTCGCTGCTACATATGAGACACTTTGGAATTTTCAGTATAACTTTTTTATACAATGTTTCAGAAGGAAGAGCTTGGATTATATTTAGTAGACGGATCAAGGTACGTTGGGTTCAAAATTCATCTCCTGAGGCCTTATACTTTTGGAGATACAGCTTGTACAAGATAGGGTTCTGGAATCATCCTGAACTGAACCATTGTGGAATTTTCTCTATAAAATATTTTTTGTAACATTTCAAACCCTAAAATCTGGAGGATATTCACAGAAATTAGTGAGGTATTTGTGGTAAAAATTTTAGCTCCTGGGTCATCTTAAATTTGTAGATACACCCTGTGTAAGATAGGGTATTTGACTAGTCTCAAGAAGGTGTTCCAGGTAAAACAATCATAACCTCTTCCTAGAGTATCCAAATCAAGTGAGACTAGTTTCATTGGATCGTGGACAGCCTTTAGTATTTCTAGGGCGAGTTTCATAATTTTATAGGAATCATTTTGTACGGGGCACGCTATACAAGTGAGATTTCCTAGAAAGGCCAAAAATCAACAAGTTGTGGGGAAATTACCATAAATTCCACTCAGCACATCCAATTTTGATCAGACCTGTGGAATTACAGAGAAGAAATATCAGAGAACTACATACAATAAATTTTCATACCCAGAAGGGCCGAAACTTGGGAGATACAACAGAAGAAAGATTGTCTAGCAGAACCACCTCAAAATCAAGGTTCAAAAGTGATACTTGGTCAAAATTCCACCCAAAAAGGGAACTTCTACACCAAATAAGCCTCCAGACAATCCTACTTGGACTCTTGATGAAGGTGAAGAAATGCGTAGGGACATAAATGATTTACAAAAGAAGATAGTAACAAAATATGAACTACAAGAGATGATGGAGGGTTTAAAAGCAGAGATCATGGAAGTATTGAAAAATTTCGTAACAGAGAAGACACCTGAAAGTGAAAATGCATTCCATGAAATTCATGATGAGGACACAAGGAAGGTGAATCAAGAATGGAGAAACTCCAATTTTGGTTTGAAGACCAACCACGTTCCTAAGATCAATATGAGTAAGTTTGATGGAAAGGACCTAATCACATGGATACTTTAGATGGAGCAATTCTTTGATCTCCATAATGTGCCACATACACAAAAGGTATGAATTGCTTCTTTATATTTAGAACCTAATCAATTTGTATCGTATTGATGGCTTTGTTCTCGCAAATCACTCGTCACTTGAACAATTTTCACGGAAGAAATGATAGCACACTATGAGGATACAAGGAGCAATACCTTCTTTAGCCAATTAATAAATCTCAAGCAAAAGGGTTTAGTTACCGAGCACATTGAGAACTTCCAAAGATTGAATATAAAGGTAACCGA
>ML786633.1:414058-449980 GCA_009831015.1 Picea engelmannii
GGCACCCCCTTTGCCTTCTAGGCCTTGACAAAAGAGTTATAACTATTAACATGGGAATTTCACTTACATATACCAAGTAGTCCTAATTTTTGTATGGAGTATTTTGATTTGTCCTCATATAACTTTGGAAATATTCATCTTTTTCATTGACTTTGTTGTCAAGTGCAACATTTCCTTGAGTGTTGCACGTAGTGGTTGATTGTAACACACCTGATCGCCTAAACAAGATTATGGAAATGGGGTATATAAATTCCTTAATTCTTTCCTCTAAATTATTTTTCTTAATCATGCTCCTAAATTTGGTTCTAATGTCATAAACTAAATCCACTCCTCAAGAGATTTCCAACCCCTGTAAGCATGCTAAAATCTGAGTTTGGGATTGAAACATATGGCCTCTTAAGGTTTCTGAGATTTTATATCGACAAGACCACCTCATTCCCATGTGGCACCCACATGGGTCCTTATAATCCCACAAACTTGCATTCTTCTAGATTCCAGATGTCTAGATATCTGGGCCAAAGGCCTACTGAATTAACTCAAGAACCGAGAGGTGGAACCCTTCCACATCCGGAAATTCGAGGTTTCGGATTTCCTTGTAACTTGACACCAAAAATATTTCGGATTCTAGATGGTTTGAAATAGGTGGCCCAATACCCTCTATAATTGAAAACTTTGATTCAACCTTTTAGATATAGTTGATGAAATAGGTGGCCCATTACCAATACATCACCCAAGATCAATCCTTCATGGTTTGTTAACATGTATTTATATTTGATATTGATTCATTATATATTTTTTCACTTTTGATCCATAATGGTGTTCTAGATCCATATGTGAGAAACCTTTCTAGTCAACTAGCAGATTGTAGAAGCTCCTCTAAAAATAAATATTGTTTTCTTACATGGATACCCCTGGTTTTAAGAGAGAAACAATGTCTCCTCTTAATTGTAAATTCTCGAGGTTTTGAATGTGTTATAGTTAGAAAGGACAATGTTGAAAAAGAAATGGAAATCCAACATGAGTTGGCTTGCACTGTTCAACTTTGAGTTCCTTTGTGTAAACAAAAACTAGAATGCATTCATGCAACATTATTAGCAACTATGCCACTAGATAACTGCAATAAATATAACATAATGGTTATTGTATTAGGGACAAGAGGTTATACAATCCATTGTGGAAAATCGTACTTCATGTTCAACATGAAAACAACATTCCTATATCACTATGCAAAAATGGGACAAGTGTGGTCAGTAAGGTAATGAGAGGATGGAGAAGTAGAGATGAGGGTGAGATTTTCAATGGATTTTTGTATTGCTTGATTTATTTCACTTCAGAAATGGATAACTTGGAAAGTAGGAACAAATTAATAATTTACAATCCTTTTAAAGCCTTATTTCAAATTTTGTCAATTTCCACGCCATGTTCTCTCACATGTGGTTGTCTTATGAATCTCAAGTCTACCTAGAAAAAGAAATGTCCCTTGCCTTGTTTCCATAAGAACTTGACCTTATCAAAAAGCCCGATATTTCAACCATTGACATTTTATTGTAGGCAGATGTATATGGGATGTGTAGGAGACCTTTGAACCTCTATTATGCGGGAACTAAATGTGTTGATGAGATAGTTCTTTCGGAATTATCGCATTGTTTTTTTTTCATTTTCGACGTTTCGGACCAAACCAGTGTCGTCCATCATCAGGGATGTGTTGGTTTTTTGGGGGGTTTTCATAATTTGTTTCAAATAAAGACACCAAAAAGTAACATCTATTATGACATGTAGGAATTTGAATTATTAGAAGTATTGTATGAATTGTCTCTTTTGAAAATGGGATTTTTGTGCAATAGAAACCCTTCAGATCTGACTCCTATGTTGAAGGAAATCCATTTTAAGAAACATTGACCTAGGGTGGAATATAAATATACCCTTAGGACCTGGCACCTAACCTGAGGGTGAGAATGGGGGTGGGGGGAGATATTCTGCAAAACATTTGAAAGAAGTACACTTTTTACAGTTCAATCCCCCAAGTCATGTTTCTTAATCACTTCTAAGTATACAAACCATAGAAATAGTGGGGTTGGTGGATTCAATGTAAAATATGAATCGTTTATAAAATAAAGGTAGAGGAAAGAAGTTGGAAAAACAAAGCTACCAAAACATTATATGAGAATGACCGTTCATAATATTGTTTTTAACGAAGAGTTTGTTTTTCTCTTTTTAATACTGTTCATAATTGTGAAGGTGAATTTTCCTTCCTCGAATAAATAATGGGCATGCATAGAACTATTCTTTAACCACTAGAAAAGAATCACAATATCATATTGAGATATTAATTCAATACAAATAATCCACATAAATGCATCAACCTGTTTCTAAAGAATTTTGTTTGAGGGTGAGGATGGGGGTGGGGGGATATATTATGCAAAACGTTTGAAAGAAGTACACTTTTTATAGTGCAGTCCCTCAAGTTGTGTTTATTAAGAAATTTTATGTATACAAACCATACAAAGGGTCCACCCCTCGTATAGTAAACAACGATGCTCTTTGTTGCACTAGGAAACATCGAAGGACTTCGAGGACCAACATTGCACATGGTGTCTGGGTTAAATATTCCATAGTACTATAATTATGGGAAACCCGTGCATTGGGATTATGCGTAGACCTAGGAAGCACACCCTTTGGTGGGAAAATCACTATGTCAAGTGATGGCTCTTCTATCTGGAGAGGTCCAACAGGCTGGGAAGTATACGTAGGATCCTTATTCGAAGAGTCTCTCTCTAGATTATCGTAATTACGAGCCCATGTTTCTAAATTGAACATTTGGCCACACATGTAAATGTTAGCAATCGATGACATGTAATTTATTCAATAGTCTAAAGGCTGGCGATTGAATGGATGATACTTTCTAGGAGGGCATCTTGAGACCTCCAAGTACTTTCTTCAATAGTCTAAAGCTAACCAAACACATTTTTCTCGGACTTCACTCTCCACATTGAGATTTGTTTCCCTAAGTCCTCACAATCTTAAATGAGGGAAACCCCCTTCAGTCTGAGGAAAGATGGCTTGAAGTGAAAGAGGGTTGGTGAGGTGACAAGGGCCTTCCCTCTAAGTTACACATGATTGCACTTGATCTTTCGTACTTTATCTCAACAATTGTGAATTCATGTGATAACACACCCAAGACATATACTAGTGATCCTAAACCTCATTAGACAAGACCCCCTTTACCATTGGAAGTTAGTCCTCCTCCCCAACCAACCTTGCCTAAGATCGATGATGTAGATTTAAATATTGATATGGCTAGTATCTTAGCAAAGGTTAATGTACATGTCCCTCTCAGTATTGATATTGTATTTATTTTTTATATACCTACAACACAGTCGCTATTGCGACGTCTTTAAGTGTCGCTCCCATAGAAACCACATCAGAGATGATACCTCCTAACGTCGATCTTTCCACATCCCATGCATCTCTCTTTCCACCTACAAGATGTCACTATTTCCACCTCCAAGATGTCTCTCTTACCACCTCCAAGACATCAGTCTTGCCACCTCCAAGAGTGTCGCTCCCATAGAAACCACGTCAGAGATGATGCTTCTTAACATTTCTCTTTCCACCTCCCAGACGTTTGTCTTTCCACCTCCACGTTGTCTCTCTTGCCACCTCCAAGACGTCTCTCTTTACACCTTGAAGACGTCACTCTTGCCACCTCCAAGACATCTCTCTTGCCACCTCCAAGACGTCTCACTTGCCACGTCCAAGATGTCTCTCTTTCCACCTCCACGATGTTACTCTTTCCACCTCCAAGACATCACACTTTCCACGTCTGTTATTGGATAAATCGGTGAATGCAGACATAAACTGATCTCCCTATATCCACCTGGATCTAGAACAAAACAAGACAGGACATGATGCTTTCCCTAAGCTTTAATCATTGAGTTTACTATCAAACAAGAGATGAATGACATACCTTTGAATATAGTTTCCTTATATCTTTGTTGCTCCTTCTCCTCTTCCGTGCTCTTGTGATATTGGATCTGCAATGAAACACAAACCAACCAAAGTGAAAGCAACAATAGTATATTCAATGAAAACATATACATGTGATCAAGGAGTCATGTAATAAAATGAGAATGATTTTATGGGAAAGAAACATGCCACTGTATTATATTAAATAAAAGTGGAAGATACAACCAAAGAGCCTTGATGTTGCAAGGTTCCCTTTCGGTGGCCCTTTTCTCCAACACACACACTTGCTCCAAACTTGCATGAATAGGATCCACAATAACTTGATGGACTAATGAAGACCTCAAGCATCAATTGAGATAGAATCCCTCACACAATTCTCATCCTATTCCTTCATTAATTCCTTACTTGATATTGTTTTCTCTTGCTTACTTGATTAACCTTTTCCATGAGAAATCCATTATTATATAGGAGAAGGAGAGATGGTTAAAGAGATTAGGATGATCCCACCAAATCAGAGAAGCAAGTAGGATCCCAACCATACAGATGCCACCTCATATTCTAGAAGATTCCCTTCTAGAACCTTCATGAACTTCATCCTTTCCTTATTCTTCAAACGTCGTCGCACCCTATCTATAGAGTAGCCTGCAAAAACTCCACAAGCCAAGCTTAGGATAGACTATGGAAATCAAACATTTCCACACTATATCTTATGCTTAGCCTGCGACGTCCTTCTAAAAACAAGTTTTATAGAGTAAATCAGTCACTTTTCTCATGAGAAAGATCCTTTTGGGAGCCTAAACACATGCTTATAGAAACATCACCAGGGTGACCAAAATATTGTGTAAAAAAATTCCCCCCAAAGTATGAGGCTGAAAATCGTGACAGCCGAAATACTTTGTAGAATATGTGTGTGTGTCGAAAACAAGGAGCGCACCAATCGGGAACCTAGAAATAGCCAAGCATCTATGCAATATTATACCATTTCTGAGGTAGGCATTCCCATGCTCAGACTAAAAGTGATTTCAATCATAAATGTTAGTAATGGCCACCAATCATACACCGTGGATCCATGTCATCAAGATTCTACATAGCCACTAGGAATACACTATGGATCTATGCTCTATAAAACTCAAAATCAGACATAGCCGTGATACATACAAAGTGGATCTATGTGTCAATACAAATCATAAATAATATGTCGCAACCTGGATCAAAATGGTGAGATCCAGGGTCTTCAATCCCATTGTTCGTAAGTATGAATCTAACCATGCGATTACAAATGTTGAATTTGAACATGGTAGAAACCACTTGATTGTGGGTCATTGATGAAAACCGTTAACAAGTGCGAGGGAAATAACCATTAATGTCAATGACTCCAAAGGTACCTTAGTACAATCCATCGAATGTGAATAAATGAGTTGAAGTCAAACACTCGATGGAATCTCTTGATCTTAGACCAATGATGTGAATCCATTGTCAAAATCAAAGAAACCTTCCATTGAGGCATGCAGGCTCTAAGGTACTAATTGATTTCTAAGTCTAATTCCTAGCTAATGAGTTGAAGTCGACAGGAAAAGACCCATCACATGAGGGCCTTGATGTATCCCCCATCAATAGCACGAAATAAGTAATAGATTTGAAGTAGATCAAAGTGTGAAGATGATTTGAAACTGACACAGGGAAGGTCGACATGGTAGGAATTGATAACAATAGATAGTCTACTCGATAGAAGTCTTGTGCAAGGTTGGACTTCTCTTGAACATATGAACAACACAACAATGGTCTTGGCAGTATTGACTCAAAGACAACCCAAGATATGAACTTGCAGAAGGCCAAACGAGAGACAAATTAATTTCCCAACTTAGATTAAATGATGAAGGGGGTTGCATGTTCAAGAGAGACTATTACTGCCACTAACACAAATATAGAGACACATTTCTTTCCCAAATTTTCCCCCACCTTTATTTTTACGCAAGCTTGAGGAGGATAATATATGCTTTTTGATGTAAGCTCATCCTTCAGACGAGTCCCTCAGAGTATGTTTAACAAATCTTAAGAAGGAGTGGTTCGGCCCCATGTGGGTCTTTTGATGTTTGTTTAACAAGTCCAAAGAGAGAAAACGTGAGGGTTTTTGATGTTTAGAGAGTCTGAAAAAACACTTAAAGAGGACTCTCTCAGTTCCTTTTTCGTAAATTAGTTTAATGAGACCGAAAAAGTGATAAACTATCACTCATCAAATGTTTTCTTCAAATACTTTTACAAGCGTGAAAAGAACAAGGTCGCTTGGAAATATTTTCATTTTTATGAAGTGTGAAAAGAGCTTAAACGATACTTCATTTTTACAAGGACGAAAAGGAAAAAAAAGTATACTCAGTTGTGTTCTCATCGATTTATGAGCACGAGAACGGACAAAGACTGAGCTCGAGGTTTTTTCTAAAAAACCTAAAAAGTATTTGTACATGTGACAAACATTAAAAAACAAATTAAGAAAAGTATATGCATTTAATCATTCAGGTTCCAAGATCATTCATCTATGAAAAAATTACAACACTCGCAATACCATAAGAACATTAGGTTTTAGATAAAATGAATAAAATAATATAAAATACCAATGAAAAATTAAAAAGTGAATAAATATATGTGAAAACTCTTTTTACCATTCCATTGTCATTTTACCCAAAACTTGTCCAAAAAACCCTTTTTTACCTCAAACTTCCTCTGTCAATTGTGGGAGATACAAGCAACTATTTGACGAACAACTTCCACCAAAAAGGTAATCTCCTTGTCCTCTATCTTTTCCATGGATTAATTTTCTTTTTCATTGGTTAAAAAATAATTTTTGAGCTATTTTTTAGGCCTTAGGTGCACGCAGGAGCCGCCGCAGGGGGCGTATATAGGGCCCTACAGAAACCATAGGTTTCCACAGGCAGCCTTCGGTTCACCTGCAGAAGTTTTGCATTGTGAAAAAACTCCACTTGTGGTGAGCGAAACTCAAATTTTATTTATTTGCGTTTAACCAATAAAAATTTCCAAGGAGGTCAAATAATGGTGTTTACTCCTCCCTATGGTTCCCATGCAGGTTTTCGACTGTAAAAATGTTGGAGTGGAGGGAGAGGGAACACAAGTACAATGATTACATCGTCAGGAATGACCCGGGCATAGTTAATACCCTCTGCCAATGAGGGCTCTTCAAGTTCTTGAAGATCCAGGGCATGAGGGCCCAACTGAGGTTACTTGAGTACTTAGTCCACATGTGGGATGTGGATCAGCAGGTTTTTCAAATGGGAGCCCATGTACTCACCCTAGATATCAAGGATATTTAATTTTTGAAGGTATTATCATGTCGTGGATCCCATGTGACCTTGACAGGTGGTAGAGGTGGTGGTTTACCAATGAGTGAGTATGTATGCCAGTATTGTGATCCCGATGCTGAGAGACGTAAGGGAAAAGTTTCCATTAGGGGTGTCTGAGATTTACCCCTACGGAATCCTATTCAAAATCTCACGTATGGCAAGGAGTGCATATCCTCACATGGTGCTCTAGAGTTACTTCCAGTATGCAGTGGAGTGCATGGAGCCCCGAGTATTTAACTGGAGTGACGGGGTTCTTCATAGTATGAAGAAACAATTGACAAAGTGCAAGATAGGTGACCTGAAGCAATTCAGGTACAAATCCATTTTAGTGTCCTTCTTCCTCGAGAGAGTTCCTCATTTGCGCTTACAAGTAGAGTGGGCCCTGCTGGCCCCACAGGATCCAAGAATGAAAAAATGGTTTGACCTCATGGCTCGGCATGTGCGGGCCCTATTGTCAAATAAAATGACATGTTATTTGATTGGTTAAGGCCTCATCTATTGATGGTAGATGACTATGCGTATGCCAGTTTGGATTTCAGAGGTGACCCAGACTTGGTTCTACTCGAGGATTCTCAATGGGGGAAATTAGGCAAGAAGCACATTTTTTGTTTTTATAATGTTTTTGTAAAATTTGAAATATGATTTTTTTTTACGTTTTTAATACAATGACTAATCAAAATCTCTTTTGAAAATGCATATGTAGGACCGCACTAGCCTCCAGTTACATACCCCATCTAGAGATGAGTGGAAGCAGCCAAGGTAGCAGGATGGGATGTTGGTGATTATGAGGCGATTGAGCAGAACCTAGAGGGGTTGACAGCAGATGTCCTGAATATCTCTATCGATGAGATCCCGAGATGATATCAGTGCCATATTGTAGGGGTATTTGGTTCTCTTAGTCGACTGCTCCGTAGGGTGGCACGGATAGTTGTGTGTTATCATGAGCACCATACTTGATACTATTTCGTATGTGAAGCCATGTGCTTCTCATTTTGATATTTTGGTCTTCAGACAAAAACACTTTTTCTAAAAACTTTTATCGTTATATATACATGAGGCTTCTATCGGCTTACTTTCTTTATATACAAAATGTGATTGGATTTATAAATGTCTCAAATGTCTGTCTAACACATAATTAGCTAATGCATCTGTTAATCTATTTAGACATCTAGGAATGTGCTCATATTCAATGTAATCAAAATGACGTTCCAAGAGGCGAATTCGTAAATATACCCTTAACAAAGTAGGACTTTGAATAGAATAGACATTACACAATTGCAGTACCACTAACTGCGAATCAAGTCATACAACAAGTTGACGAATTCCAAGTGAGACAATGTCGGTCAACAATTCAATGAATACATTGTACTCCACGATATTCTTAGTTTCACGACCGAGGCAAACACCATGTTGACTGATTAATTCATTCATGGGTGTGTAGATTTCCCAAGCAGTAGATGCTAGGTTCTGAGTACTATGACTAGCGCCATCGGTGAAGCCAATGTGGGGTAGCAAAGGCACCGACATCTGGAAACCAAGAAAAACACAAGGTAAGCAGTTCGGGTCGAAACCAAATAATGAAAAAGAACATGAAAAGTAGCACACAAGAGTATGATACATTAAAAATACAAACACTCATGCAAAGACAATCTAAGAATAATACTTCTTCAAGTAAAGCCCATTTCTGGGTTCACTCAAAGGAATGTCATCGTAATCCACTAACTCATAAGCTCCCTTCTCCAACACTCGTTTGACAATATAACGACCTCACCACATAGCCTCAATTTTTTTGGCCCCTAGTAAATCACGATCTTGTCCGTAGAGAACTAGATGACCTTCATAGAAAACATGTGTCTTGACATGCTTGTCGTATTGGGCTTTGACGCATTTGTTTTTAGCTTCAATAACTAGGGTGGCATCACGATGGGTTCCATCTAATTACATTAGGTACAATAGAAATTCCTCTTCATCAGAGGTGGTGGGGAGAAGTTCAACGGCTAGCTTCAAAGATGGTATCTCACAATCAATCAGTAGGACAACTTCAATACCATACACTAATTGGAAAGGCATAAATCCCGTGGAAGACTTCACGGATGTCTGATAGGCCCATAATGTTGAAAACAACATTATGTGCCAACTTGTCTTGTGAATTCCTATTATCCGTTGAAGCATAGTAATAAGAAATTTGTTTATTTCTTCAACTTGGCCATTGGCTTGTGGATAATAGGGGTTGAGTTTTCATACCGAAGACCCAACTTTTCAGTAAGCTCAGACATCATGAAATTTTGAAAATGGGTACCATGATCAGTGATGATAGCTTGTGGGATTCCAAATCGAGTGATGATATGATTGAATATGAACAGGGTTGAAGTTTTTTTTGTATTATCAAATGTAGGCATCACCTCGGCCCATTTATTGAAGTAATCCACAACTACAATGATGTATCCATGCCCCCCAGTTGAGTGAGGGCATGTCATGAATTCAATGTCCCATTTTGTGAAAGGACCAATGGAAACTACAGGGTGTAAAGGAGAGAGATGGGATCTTATCTTGTTATTATACGTTTCACAAGCATGACACTTCTGGACAACAGTAATACAGTATTTAAACAAACAAGGCCAAAAGTACCATGCTCGTAAGATATTTTAGGCAGTGGCATACCCAGACATATGACCACCACATGCTCCAGAGTGGCAGTCATTCAAAGGTTTCTTAGCCTCATCGTAGATGAGACATCTTCATAAAATTGAGTCAAAACCACGGCAATAAAGAGTGTCACCAAGAATTATGTATTGATGGGCTTGATACCGTATACGAAGATGGTCCATACTAGAAAGGTTGGGCCAGAAAGTTTGAGTTTGGAGATAAATGATAATATCTATGTACCAAATGTCATTAGAACTGATCAAAAAAAGGGATTCATCAGGTAAGGAGTCCTCCACCACATTTGTTGTATCAGTCGAGGGAAGGTCACATATCAATTCAGCAAATAAAAAATACTTCTTAAACTTAGCGCATTCAAACTCTAAGTCGAACTCTTGGAGAATCACTATCCATTTGGAGTAGTTTCCCCCTAGAAGTTAGCACGTAAGGATATGTTGCATAGGGTTGCAATCGGAAATGATAGTGGTCGTACGTAATAAGATATAATGACGAAAATGTTGGATAGATTGAACAACTGCCAAGGCCAGTTTCTCCACATGTAGGTATTTGGATTTGGTAGTCGTGAGACTCCGACTCAAATAATAAGTTACATGCTCGTCGTGCGAATCATCTTCTTGGACTAAAACCATGGCAATGGTGGAGTCCAAAGCAACGAGATAAAGGAAATAATCTCGACTATAATCGGGTGGGAAAAGGAGTGGTGTACGGGTTAGGGTGAGCTTTAAAGCTTCAAAGGCTTTATTGGAAATATTGTCCCATACAAACTCGTAACCTTTCTTCAATAGTCAAGTAAAACCCTTTGTTAACTCAATGTAATTTGGGATGAATCGATGCAAAAAAATTTCCTTCCCTTGCAAAATTTGAATCTGGCGTAGTGTGGAAGGAGGAGGTAGATTAAGGAGAGCCTCAACCCTCAAAGGGTCTACCCTAATTCCATGAAGGGACACAATAAAACCCAGAAGTCGGCCAGACTCCACACAAAAAACACATTTGTGTGGGTTTAAACGTATACGATAGTAACGATAGCGAATGAAAATGGATCGGATATGGGTCGAGTGATCTTGGCGACGCATGGAATGGGCCAATAGATCATAATTATACGGTTGTACAATGTGCTTGATATCATGAAAAGCATAAGACATGGCACGTTGAAAATTTGCACCAACGTTCTTTAAACCGAAAGGTAGTTTCCGGTAGGCAAAGATACCCCAAGGACAAATGAAAGAAGTCTTGTGTTGATCCACGAGAAAAATATTAATCTGATTATAGTTGGAGAAACTGTCCATTAAAGAGAATATTTCACTCCCGGTGCAATCGTCGATGATTTGGTCAATGAAGGGGGTTGGGTAATTGTCCTTAGAACAAGATTTATTAATATCCCTATAAACGACACATACACGGATCGTGCCTTGTTTTTTATTTACCGAAACTAGATTAGAGACCCAATTGGTTAAACCCACAGGATAGATAAATCTGACTTTAAGAAGTTTTTCAACTTTGAGCTTGATAGCAGCTTTGTGAGGGTGGATCGGGCGAAGTCTCTACCGAATGGGTTTAGTGTCCAGGTAGGTCTTAATTTCATACACAATGATATCGGTATCAATACCCAGCATCTCTTCATAGCTCCAAGAAAAAACTTCATGGAATTCTTGAAAGATAGCTTTATAAGTGGCGACTTCATCATCGAAACATGCAGCTCTGATGTGAACATTTTCGATGACTCTAGGTTTAATGGATATGTGAAGAGGAATGGTGAGTGAAACGTTACTTAGGTTCCCTTCATAAAGCACATCGTGTGTTGACTCGGGAACATAGAAAATGGAAAAAACGGTCGACGGAGTCAAAATCCGTTGGTAACTCTCGATGGTGTGCTTCTCTATGAAGAGAATGGAACGATGATGTCCATCATTCCATGGGGTGTCTTTCATGGACATAACTGACATGATCCTCTCATCTGTAGGAAATATTACATGAAACAGAATGGGATATGAATCACCAAGAGAGGGAGTAGAAGGGGTTGTCGATTGAATGGTTTGATAAGCGAATTCAACCAGACTTAAGGGAATTTGTTCTCCATAGCGAAGATAATCACCAGGATCGGGTACTATCCACGGGTCATGAGACGTAGGGTTTTCACGGACAGAGGTGGAAATCATGTTGATTGAGGTGACAAAAGGAGATAGAAGAACGGGTGGTGGTATGGGGAAGGTACCCATCAAAGTAGAATCATTTAGGAGACCCACACTGACATTCTCATACCCAGGAGGTGTCTTCGAGATAAAGGGTACGTTTCTAGTATGGGAATCAGAATTGAAAAAGGCCAGTTGGTCAACCATAACTACTTTTCTTTGATGTGGGAAACATAACACACGAAAAAGGGTCAACACGACGGCATGCATGGAATCAATCTAGCTATGGCGAAGTAAGAGGTTATAGTCAAGAGGCACATCAAAGACCTCGACCTTGACGTTGACCGATTTACCTTCCAATGTAATAGACAACAAAGGAAGAACACCATAGGATTTAAAACCAGAACCATTGAAATCCTTAAGTGTATTGTGTGATTCGGTGAGGGGAGGAGAGCCAATGGATTTCCAGCAAATAAATAACATAACACACATCGAGGCACCCTTGTCAATGACGGTTCTACAGATATTCCTGTTTTTGACAACAACTTGAATCTAAAATGCTAACTAAGGAGGTAGCCTTGGAATGTGGTCTTCCAAGTCAAATATTATCAAATTCGTATCTATGGAATCAATTCCACCAATGGCCTTTAACAGTTCCTTCCATTGAGTGGGACAACTTTGAAGGACTTCGAGAGTTGACATCGCAGAGGGTGCTTGCACAAGGTCTTCTACAATGTTGTAGTTTTGAGCAGCACACACATGTGGACTAAAGGTAGACTTTTGAACAACGCCCTTTGGGGCAGGGTGGAGAACTATATCAGGACCCAGTTGTTTGATATGAAGAGGACCATTGGGAGGTGAAGTTGAGGGAGGCAGTTGAACCAACGAAGGTGGTGAATCGTCAACTTTCACCTTTGAAGGAGAATAATATTTGGCCCGAGTGGTGATTGCAACGTTGTTCTTGGTAGAATTACCAGTACACATAAGTACATATGAAGTGGTGGAAGGAGAGGGTTGGATTTGAATGACCAATTGGGCCTATTTTTGAGAAGGGAAAGGTTGTGACAAAATGGTAGGTGTGGGAGGCTTTCCGGTTCCTTGAAGGAATTTAGTGACCTCAGCACATCTTGGACAATATTTCATGTAGTGATCATCACCATAGATAAGGAAAGGATATCAAGGTTTATGCTTATCCTTATCATCAGCAGACTATGTCTTGGGTTTATTGGATTGCGTATTATTATTCCTATCCTCCTTGTTCTTACCCTTTCCTTTTTTAGATTTTCTTTTGTTGGTAGGGGTAGATTGAACTAAATTAACCTCAGAAGTTTTGTCTGTGGAAGGAGTAGGAGTCAATGAACTTTTAACATTAGAAGTAGTAGATTTGGGATTGGTGTGAGTGGCCGACGTGGATTTAGTGTCAGCATGGAAGATGCCAATCACACCATCAGCAGCATGAGAAGTTGTTGGGGTTGTTGAGGTAGCGGTGGTAGAAGGGCGAGGAGGATCAGGGAGTAAGTCGTAAAGAGTGTCTTTTTACGAATAAACGAGATCTAGGTATTGAGTGCGACTAATCACCTTCTCTTCAGTGACAACTCCACCCATGGCAATATCACATGAGATTTTATTGAAAAATGATTTGGTGAACCATTCAGCCAATAATTGATCACGAAGGTTGAGTTTGATCAAGCATCTCCTCCGTCTCCACTCATGAATGTGATCAGAAATGTGAGTGGAAAAGGATTGCTTAAACGAACTTAAAATCTTAGTTCATGTCTCGTAGTGGATGGGAAATTGGTAATGTGTGATAAAATCCATGGCGAGGGTGTTGAATTCGTTCAAGAAGCCTCGTGGTAATTATATATACCACTTTGCAGCCGAACCCATGAGAGTTTGTTGGAAAAATTGTAACCGAATGGAGTCATCCATCAAAGAGTTGGATGAGCACCAAAGGTGAAAATTCATAACATGGTTGTTTGGGTATTCTCTCGGTTTACCGTCAAATTTGGGAATGTTGGATGGTAACTTGGCTAGTATAATTAGCCAATGTGGAGAATCTAAGATAGGATCATTCAAGATTTTAGACAAGTCGCGTAAATCCAAAGTGGATAAAAAGGGAAACTGTCGATTCACTTGAGGGTACTGGTTACTTTGGGGAGGAAGTGTCATCGGTATACCAGTAGGAACATAAGAAGTATGCATGTCAATCAAAGTTCCTGATAGATTCGAACGTGGATGTGGAGGCATGTAGCCCATGGGTTTGGGTTGGCTAGAAATGTTCGCATGAAAAGGGACACTAGAGTGAACGTGTGGGACCCAACTGGGATTTAAAGAACTAAGATGTGGCTGGCCAGAGTGAGGGGGTACAAAAGAGATGACTTTAGGTTGTTTCCCCCTAGATGATTGTGGATTTCTTTTGGAAAGAAGGTTTCAAAGGTGGCCTAGTGATCCCGATGTGTTATGTCCATATAGTGGGTTGTAGAGTCAAACCTGAGGTTGTCCTCCAAGTGGAGGATACCCCCCAACATGAGAATCCCCTCCAATAGGAATCTGGTAAAAATAAGTGAGTGGGTGATGGGTTCTTCCAATTGGATTGGAGCCACTAGGGCCAGATCCCTCAGGAAAATGTGGATAAGACCCATCGAAGAGGACCTGCAACAATGAAGGAACAAAATCGACAGCAACATTGTACCCAGGTGGAACAAAAGTTCCAGAAACTCTGGATGGAACTTGGGTAGGGATGGTGGTGGAAGGATTCAAAGTGTGATACTCATGAGGAAGCAACGGGATAGGTCTAGATGAGAGTGGTGTGCCAATGGGAGCTTGGTTAACCACCACATTCCCAGTAGGAATAGTCGTAATGTGTGGGACCATAGTAGAATGGGCCATATGGAGAGAAAAATTCAATCTAGGACCAACTGACTGTGTGTCTGGAATGATGGTGATGTTGCTAGCTTTACCAAAAAATGGTCGAAAGGTATTGTGTAGGTAACAGACGTTTCAAGTAGTTGGGATATGATAGGTATATCAGAACTTGCCCCTAAGCCATAAAGGTCTCGCACCATGCGAGGTGGGCTTCTAAATATGTCGGTAGTCCAAAGGGGATTCTCGGCTCCAGGGCCTGTATGGGGTCCAATTGGTATTCCATAAGTGTCAACAACAAGTTCTGCTGATGAATTCAATCGTAGAATACATCTCTTATATCCAGGAGGAATGTGGAGAGCCTCTAGAGAATGGAAAATAATTTGAAAATTTTCTAAAGAGGAAGAACCTTCCTCTTGTGAGGTTATGGTGTCCTTGACCTCACTTTGTTGAGGAGATCCCTCCAATGGATTATTAGGAAAAGGTTGATAACCTTTCAGATCTTTTGGTTGTAGCCCTTGCATCCTACGTGAACGACGTGGAGGGTCGATGTTGGCCGAATCAAAATTTTTACAGAAACAATCTATGGCCAACTATGGAAACAAACAACACTCACTAATAAAATTTAGAGATCAAACCAAGCAAAAAAACCTTCTTATTTTGAAGTCACTAGTTAGTGATGAAATCCAACGTCACAAAGTCAATATAAGAAGGGGATAGGATAGAGCAGGTGGAAAAGTTACGTTGATGACCTTCTTAACAGAATTACACCCTGGTGCAAGCTCCCACACATAATCATGGGTATACCCTCCAAGGATCCCAAGTGAGTCTCATTGACGTCGATTCTAGGTATCGTGAAGACATGCCCCTCCATAGTCACCTCGTGTAAGACCCTAAAGAAATAGGCTACTAAGGTTAACAAGAACAATGATGCCTGGGGAAACAGTCGACAATCTGATCCATGTGCAAGGGCAGGGTATCTAGCTCGAAATCAACTTGAAAGGCTTCCACTCATAATTGTGGGTATACCTTCAAGCCACCCCTGTAATACACACAATCTCTACACCAAGACCAACAAAGCAGGGTGAGT
The DNA here is from genome assembly GCA_009831015.1 of Picea engelmannii. Taxonomy (NCBI): domain Eukaryota; kingdom Viridiplantae; phylum Streptophyta; class Pinopsida; order Pinales; family Pinaceae; genus Picea; species Picea engelmannii. The sequence goes on from ML786633.1 coordinate 430,123, forward strand.
AACTCTGCCAGCCTTAATGCGACCTCAGGTTTCACCCTTGTGTGAGAAGGGCTTCCCAGGACAAAATGTTTCCAACGGATTTGAACACTCCCTATCACAAGATGCTACAGTGTGTTTTATTCTTTGGAGAGTGTGCTTCACAACCTATTCCAAAGCGTTAGCCTAGCTAATGTTGGTGGAAAGAGTTTCTAGAAAATAAAGGTTACAAATAAATTTTAAAATTGTGTAGTATTCGAGATGTTCTTGTTTACACAAGAGGGAGATGGAGATGAAACTGATGTTGTATGAGACTTTCACCCAATAATATGAAAAAAGAGATGAATGATGCAATTTTTTAGTTCGATGAACTCTAATTACAAGAGGGAGAAATTATTTTTCCAGAAAACATGAAAGCTATGAAATATAATTCTTTTTTCTTGAATGAACATAATTTCAAACAATCATAAGCAATGAAATTTTCCAAATTGTTCTCTTGTAAAAAAAAAATTGAATGCAAATTTTTTTCTTATGAATGATTACTACAAAGAAAAGACGACTTTAATTCTTCCTTTCCAAAACCAAGTCAGGGATATAATGAAGAAAGGAAAAGTAATCAAAGAAAATCGATACACTCAAAAAATACCCAAATCAAACTTTCAATGAAGATAAAAATGAAGATGACAAGAAAGTGTTTCACTAAATGAAAATGAAAATGACTTTCCAATCAATAGGCAATCCAGAAAATGTAAACAATCCAAAACCTTAAATCAAATCAAGGAATTTCATCAATCAAGCACTCAAGACTCAAAATCAGAGATTATATCTTTGTTGATAAAAATCAAGAAGGAAAACTTGTAAAATGATGAAGAAGGGCTTTCAATCCCTGAAAACCAATTGACGACAAGTCTTACACTCAGAAAAAAATCAAGTACTGGCACTAAAAGTTCATCCCAGGTGATCAAAGAAAAATTGGGTAGACAAAAAGACCCAATCCAAAAAAAATTACAGACACTCTTGCAGCCCAACAGTAGGGTATAGTGCGAGAATTAAAGGTTTTTGCAGGCTAGCTATGGAGTAGGTTGCGGAAAGTACGCACTGGTCTAAGCAGTTAGGGTGCGGGTATCTAATGTTTCATGTTAGGGTCCTAACCCGCACATAGGTAGAACAATATACTCGGATGTAATAAAGGGCAATATTAATAAGGCCTTGCAATAAAATAGAATAGGTCGGATGTAAGAAGACCTAATAGAAGCTTCCGCTTCTAGAAGGATCTTCCTCTAGATGATTCTTTTGATAGACATATTTAGTATAAATAGGAGTCGAGGGTATGAGAAACCTAGCTTGGATATTATTGTAATAGAGCTCTTCTCAACTGGAGGTTGCCCCCTCGAAGAGGCCCGTGAACATTGATTTCAAAATTAAAGTGTTATTTATGTTGTTATTCTTATATCATTTCAGTGCTATTGTGGTGAATGTTTTGGTTATATTGTTGTCATTCTGCCATTTCTAGCATTTTATTTCTATTATGCATATTTTTTATATCTGGTATATTACAAGTGGTATCAGAGCACGTTCCTCGGCAGAAAGTGTGGGTTAATTTTTTTTTTAGGGTAGAGATGTTTTCTGGCATCTTTAAGCCACAAAGATCTATCATTACGCGCATAAACCCACAGTTGAGGGATTCATACACACAGGAAATACAAGTGGTACTTAAGCACACATCTATTGGCCACCCTTGTAACCCATGTTGGTACCCCTTCAAGTGGTAGTGCATCAGACAACACCTATGTACGGATCAACCTAGATTACCTGAAGCCCTCTTTAGATAAACTGATCGGCTACCTGACTGCTATAGTGTCACCGAGAACAACACTCGAGAAGATACTCTCTAGTACCTGGGTAGTCAGGTAGTACGGCTAAGGGTACAGTCTATCCTCTTTAGTTAGTGCCCTAAGATATTGGTCTGAGTACTATTGTTGGACCTCTCACGTATATTAGAGAGCTATAGCATAGGCAAAACCGTTGTCTGTAGAACCCTTGATTACCTGACCCTTGGGGACAGAAACAAAAACAAATTAAAACAGACAAGATCTATTGCCGCGCAACTGTGTTCGAGTTGCCAAGTAAATACACATTTCTTTATGTTTAAGCATTTGGGCATTTCCTCTCTGCATTATTCTTCATATCGGAGTATAACTCAGCAGGTGCAAAAAAAAGAAAAAAATGTCTAGAAAATTTTTCACCATTATTTGAGACCTATTCAATTGGATTCATCTCTTCACCCTTATCACATTCATCCATATCATTTTTTGGAAAACTTTTTGACCCTGCCCACCCATTTTCAGTTCCCCCATCCTCATGGCCCATACCTGTAGCCAAGACTTGGAAGCTCACTTCAACACCTTGCAATATGGTCTCATCGAGACCCAACAAGAAGTGAAACAACTCAGTGCCAATGTTGTCGTCATCAATACAACCATGTAGTCCTCAATGGAGAAAATCAAACAAGACCTCACCACCCATCTTGGATCTATCTTTGTGGCACTCTGCACCAAATTGCATATCCCTACAGATAACCCTTCCTCTTCCTCACCTCCACATATTGAAGGTGATCATTCCTCTCATTCCCATAACTTTCATAACCATCACTTTCAACGTGACCTACACCTTCCGCGGGTGGATGTGACCAAATTTGATGGCTCGGACCCCACTGGTTGGGTAACCCAAATGAAATATTATTTCTCTTTATACAACATTACAGATGACTTGGCCAAACTCTGGTATGGTGTTCTCCATCTAGATCAAGAACATTGGCAATGGTGGCAATGGAGAAAAACTTCTCGTCAAGGGTATATTGCTTGGACACAATTTGTGGCAGATCTTTATGAACGCTTTGACACTGACACCAACCATTTGGGTCGTTTGACAAAGTTGAAACAATCAGGAACAGTGGAAGACTTTATAGTTACCTTTGAGCGTCTGGCTTTTTAGACAGAGGGAATTTCTGATGCCTTTTTCGAGAATGTTTTATCAGTGGCCTCAAGGGTGAGATTCAGGCTCATGTCCTCATGGCTCAGCCTTAGAGTTGGGCGAAGGCTACTAAAAGAGCTAAAGAAACACAACAGGTTGTATCTTCTCAAAACCAAAAACCCTCCTTTATCCCTCACCCTAAACCAATAAATCCCACTACTCCCTCCGCTCCACTAAAGATCCAAAAATTGACTAGGGCTTAAATGGTTGAATGCCAACGCAAAGGACTTTGTTATAATTGTGATGAAAAATATTTCCCGGGCCCCAAGTGTAAGGAACAAAAGTTGTTTATGGCCATCTCCGAGGATATTTCGGAAGAGGATATTGAAACTCCCCTTGTGTCTGAGTCACCTGAAACCCCTGACATAACCCGTCCCTCAGAACCTCCTGAAGTAGAACCAGTCATTTCCCTCAATTCCCTCACTGTCTTCTCCGCTCCCCAAACCCTCAAGCTAATCGGTTACATCAAGCATTGGAAGGTCATCATTCTGGTTGATAGTGGAATCACCCATAATTTTATTCATCGCCGCATTGCCCAAGAAACTCATTTCTACATCCATGTCATCAATAATTTCCAAATCATGATTGTCAATGGTGGATCCATGAAATGTGGAAGGAATTATGAAAATGTGCATCTCCAAATTGGTGACTACCACCTAAAATATCATATGCTTGGTATCGACATGGGCGGTTGTGACATTGTGTTGGGTGTAGACTGGCTAAGGACTTTGGGTCCCATTCTCTTGGATTTTAAGGAATTAACCATGCAACTTGACCAGGAGGGCCACCAATAGAAGTTCCAAGGCATCACCACTAGTTCGTCTGAGATCATTAGTTCCCATCACATGGAAAAGCTACTCAAAAAGGGTCATTCTGGTGTTATTTCTCAACTCCATGCCATATAAGCAACAAAAACACCCTCGGTGCCGCAAGACCTCCAAGCCATCCTTTCTAAACATCAAGTGGTATTTTCCACTCCCTAGGGACTCCCTCCTTCACATGGTGTTCATGATCATTCCATTCCCCTTGTACCCAGAAGCCTTCCTCCCAATATCTGTCTGTATCGTCACCCCTTTTCCCAAAAAAATGAAATTGAGAAAATGGTCCAGGAACTCCTTAATGCAGGCATTATTCTCCCTAGTACGAGCCCCTACTCTTCTCCTGTGGTTGTGGTCCTAAAGAAAAAAGGTTCTTGGTGAATGTGTTCTGACTTTTGTGCCCTCAACAAACTAACCATTAAAGACAAATTTCCCATTCCTGTCATTCATGACCTCCTGGATGAACGAAGTGGCACCCAATTATTTACTAAACTTGATCTTTGTTCGATCTACCACTAGATACATGAAAGAGGAAGACATTTTCAAGACTTCCTTTAGAACTCATGAGGGCCACTGTGAGTTTTTGGTCATGCCCTTTGGCTTGTGTAATGCCCCCTCCACCTTCCAAAGCCTCATGAATCATGTCTTCCATCCTTTTCTCTGTCATTTTGTCTTAGTTTTCTTTGATGATACCCTCATATATAGAAAGACCTGGACAAAACATCTTGCTCATGTGGATCGAGTTCTCCATCTACTCTCTCAGCACCAACTTTTCCTGAAACAGTCTAAATGTGCTTTTGGCGCCTCAGAAGTAGACTACTTGGGTCATCTGGTTGGAAAATATGGTGTCAGGGTGGATCCTAAAAAGATTGAAGCTATGCAAGACTGGCCTCACCCAAAGACTCTCAAAAGCTTGTGTGTATTTTTGTTCTTAACAGGTTATTATCACAAGTTTGTTAAGAATTATGGAAAGATTGCAACACCTCTCACTACTCTCCTAAAAAAGAACTCTTTCACTTGGACTCTAGCTGCTGCTAAAGCTTTTCAAACCTTGAATATGGCCATGTGCACCACTCCAGTCCTGGCCCTTCCTAATTTCACAAAGACCTTTGTCTTTGAATGTGATGCTTCAGGGAAAGGAATTGTTGTTGTCCGTATGCAAGAGGATCGACCTTTGGCCTTTACCAGCAAACAACTATCTGAAACAAATCTGGGCAAATCTATCTATGAAAAGGAAATGTTGGCTATTCTACATGTCGTTGATTTTCGGTGCCCTTATCTATTGGGGAAATGCTTCCAAATTAAGACAGACCATCAAAGCCTCAAGTATTTTTTGGAACAACACATTTCCTCCCCGGAGAAACAAAAATGGGTAACTAAGCTATTTGGCTATGATTATGAGATCATTTACAATAAAGGAAAAGAAAATGTGGTTGTGGATGCACTTTCCCACAAATATGAAGATGAAGGATCCCTTTTTTCTCTTTCCTTCATTGTACCAAATTGGATCCAAGTTGTTCGCCAGGAATGGCTACAAGATCCCAAAAGTTTGCAGTTGATCCAACAATTGCAGTCCAGTGCTCCATCTCCCCTAGGGTACTCTTGGCTCCATGATGAGCTTCGATACAAAGGTCATTTGTATTTAAGTAAACAATCAAATCTTAAATCCACGGTACTTTCTGAGCTTCATGCTACACCGACAGTGGGGCACTTAGGGTTCACCAAAACCTATCATAGGATCAAACGTTCTTTTTTCTGGGATGGTATGAAACATGAAATTCATACTTTTGTCGTTGAATGTGATGTGTGTCAATGCAACAAGGGAGAAACATTCAAATCTCTGGGCACACTACAATTGCTCCATATTCCACCTGCTATTTGGAAGGACATCTATATGGATTTTATTACAGGCTTACCCAAATTGGGAAATAAATCAGTCATCGTGGTGGTTGTTGATTGCCTTTCCAAGTATGCTCATTTCTGTGCTCTTCAACACCCATTTACAGCATTCACGGTGGCTCGAATTTTCATCGATCAGGTCTTCAAGCTTCATGGCATGCCACACTCTATTGTTTTTTATCTCGACCCAACTTTCACAAGCAATTTTTGACAAGAATTGTTCAAGCTACAACGCACCCAATTGCATCTCAGTACAACTTATCATCCCTAGAGTGATGGTCAAACAGAAGTTGTCAACAAGTGTTTGGAAACATATTTGAGGTGCTTTTCCTCAGAAAAGAAAAATTAGTGGGCTCAATGGTTACCCCTAGTTGAATGGTGGTACAACACTTCAAACCATACAGCTACATGCATGACCCCTTTCGAAGCGGTATATGGACAGAAGCCACCTTCAGTTCTCTCATACTTACCTGGTGTCTCAAAGGACCAGGCGGTTGACCAAACACTTACAGTTCGAGCGGCTATTCTCCATACCCTCAAAGAGAATTTGGTCATGGCACAGAATCGCATGAAGTAACAAGCAGATCAAGGTTCCTCTGAATGTCAATTTGAAGAAGGGGATCAGGTGTTTCTTCGCCTGCAACCTTACAAGAAAAATTCCCTCAAGGTCGAGCATTGTCAGAAGCTAGCGCCCAAAGTTTATGGTCTTATTGTCCCTTGACCAAGTTTTGAAGAATACTTGGTCATATTTGACCACTTTTTGGACTTTGACAGCTTCCCAAAGATGGAGCGCAACGCGAAGTGGAAATTAGGGAAACTAGACCTATTTTGGGGTCCCTTTAAGGGTTTTGGGTTAATGTAAAGGGAAAGAGATGTCGGCCCATGGCTTCACCCATGTTTAGGCTCATTTTTGTAATCTATAAATAGATACTTAGGAAATGTAAGAAGAGGAGGGGGAGAGAGTAGTACATCTATGTTATGTATAGTTGATGGCTTAGTGCTAGGAATGGATCTGTGTGATAGGATGTATGTTGTAAATGCTCTGTGCATCATTGTAAGAAGCTCGTAAGTTGTTTTGTGCTAAAGTGCAAGGAAGAAGGATCTAGCGAGCTGTGCAGATATTCTATCCTATGTGAAGCAAGGATTGTTGAAGCTCTTTGTTGTAACTTCTTGACTGAGATAATAAAGAAGAATATCTTGTGGACGTATCCCCAGGGTGGGGGTGAACCATGGTAACTTTGTGTATTGTTCTCTATGCTTCGACCTAATGTGTTTATCTCCTTCTTGGCTAAGTGCTTGATGTGATTAAATAGATTTAGTTATGCTTTGTTCTTCTGAGATAGGAATGAATGTTAGATCTGATATATGCTTAGTTCTTGGTCTCCTGAACCCAATCTATCTTGTTGTGGCTAAGTGTTGAATTATATTAGATCTAAGTACTCACTGCGATACTCTATGCTATCTGTGAAGTGTTATAAGGGTTGAATATTGATGGATAAACCATGCTAGAGGATTTCTAAGTGCTATAATCACATATCTATGTCCCAGCTAAGGTTGCAGACATCCGAGTCCTGCAACCACCCCTGCCTCTACCTCAAGTGAGACTTCATATGCTTCTCACGTGTTGTTGAAAGGGTCAGTAGTTAGGGTTTTTTTGGTGCGCTCTTGAGCGTTGAACCCTGGGTCTGCCCATGTGCCAACAAATGGTTCAGTTGTCGGGACCTGAAACTGTGATTGCTAGGAACTAAAGAAGAAAAAGATTTGTGCAAAATAAGCTCTGTGTGTAAATATCTTGCCCTAGTGCACAGTATTCTACTTGACCTACGAAGCTTTGTGTCGAGAAAGAAAGGTTAGATCTGAAGGAAAGAGGTCAGATCTGCAAGAAAAGGCGTTGATACTAAAGAAAAGAAGTGAGATATGAACACTTTGTGCTCTAAGAAACATAAAAGTAGAAATTTCTATAGAAAAGTGGTAAGATTTGTAAGCTCTAGCCTCTAGTAAAGGTAAGAATAGTTCAAGTTTTAGATCTAAAATCTTTGTGCCCCGCGAAAGAAAATAAGTGAAAATTTTTACTTCTAACGTACGGATTTAGGTATGCTTGATAAATTTTGTCTCGGCTTAAAAACTAGAGCATTGTTAGATAAAAGAAAGTTTGATATGAATAGGTCTGATAGGAATAGTGAAAGATATGTTATACCTATGCATAGAAAGAGTTTTTAGACTAACCAATGGATGCAGGACCCTAGAAAGAAACTTTTGCAGACTAGCCCTTATGATCCTAGCACACAGTACAAAAAGAGTTGGGGATCTGAAGAGAAAGAGAGGATTAACTCTTTTCTACAATTGCAGAAGACCAGGACATCTTGCTAAGGAATGCCCTGGGAGAAACCCTAGCTGCCTCTGTTGTAAAGCTATGGACTATGAAGTATTGTATTTCCCTAGAATGATTGCTAGACTTGAAAAGATGAATATGGAACAAGCAAACTCTGAAGGAGATCAAGAGACTAAAAATATAGAAGAACCCCAGAAAGAATCAGAGATCGTGTTACTGAAAATAAAAGAAACCCTAGATGACCATAAGGATGTCAGTTTGTCAGAGATCTTCAAAGAAAAGGAGAAAATCGAAGTAAGCATAGGAGACTTCGACATTAACTGTGATCTGGATGAGGGAACACTGATGAACATTATGACAAAAATCACTTGCAAAACCCTAGGAAGGCCTGTTCTGGTCCCTTCATTAGGAACCATCGGATTGTTTAAAGGAAAAATGGTAACCCTATGTGCCAGAATTACCTAGATAGCTATCAGTACCCATGGAACTTCTACAAAGGAATAATTTGAAGTTATTAGATTTATTGAGGACCACGCCCCATTTCCATATCTGTTAGGCAAGATCTAGATTGAAAAAGACCAGATCCGGAGAACAGAAAAAAAGGACGCCCTAGAACAGAAGAAGCAAGAACTCGTGGAATTTATGTCTAGAAGGATCTCCTACTTGATGAAAGAACAATAGGACAAACCTAATCCATTGAACACAAGGGACTTGGGTTTTTAAGTTATAAGAGCATTAGAGGAACCATAGAAGACCAAAATACCTAATCCATATGATGAAGGAGTATTACCCTTGGATTTGAGGAAAAAACCTAAGCAGCACGAAGTGACTATGTCAAGAGAAGATAAGAATCAGAATGGAAAAAGGATGATCGAGATGAAGCTTACTGGGAAAAAGGATAGCAAGCTAAGTAAGAAAAGGGCCAAAATCGAAAATTTATAAAAGACTCTAGAGGAAACTTCGCAGAAGGAAAAATCACAGGAATTGAGCTTCGTCGGGATATCAGAACAACGACCTATGGCATTTCGTCGTGGCACAAAAATATAGTCGTTGGAAGCCAATATAACCATTTGAATTCCGATCCGAATAGGTCAAAATTCCTTTATGGATCACCACTAGACCATTAGACTGAGCCATATGGATAGAACATCAGTTAATGCAGCCTCTTATCCATTGCAAGCCAACCATTTCTAAGTTTACCTACTTAATTTGTTGCGCCATGCATCAAAAATACTTTTGCTAAATGAGAATTTGAGCCCGAAACTTGAGATTAATTCACCCTGCGATCATTGCCTTGTTCCCATACTGTTCATCGTAGTCTCTGAATTCATTTTCACACCTGAGCTAGTGGAACCAAGCTTGTATGTCGGATGAGCTCAGTGTTGTTGAGAAAGTAGTTGAAGAAGTTTTGATTAACTTAATGGCTGAGAGAGTCATGTCAGAAATAAGGATGTTTGTAGGTGTGAAAGCATCATCAATAGGAGGAGGTCAATCTTCTCCCTCCACTACTCACGGAGCAGGACCTTCCAGAACCACGACCGAGACAAGCACAAAGCACAGAGACAATATTGCAAATGCCTAGCTGATCCCACGCATTCTGTCGGTTTACATACCACCTTTGAGAAGCAAGATTAATCGTGATAGTGTACCCAGAGACTTTGAGTACACCTTCACCACGACGTATTATCCGAAAGGAGTGTGCATAGTACATGCTAACCAGGATAAGCTCGCAGCACTGAAATTTAATGATTTTAACCTTGGAGATCGCAAAACCTACAACATGTTAGCTCTGCATAAGTACTTAACCAAGACCAAAGGCATAAATCCTAATATTGTCCTCCAGTCTTGGACCCAGAACCTTACGCAGTCCACACTACTCAACATAATGAATATCCCTCACTTCGGCAGACACCAGGAAGTCAATGCATGCATCAAGTTGTTGTTGTCTTGCTACCATGGCGGATACTTATGGTTGGACCACTGCATCACTGTGGATCCGACTCTGATCAATTGGATCATAGGAATTAGCATGCAAGGACCTAACCCACAGGACTTTTACCCAGGAAAGACCTCAGACTGAGCACTAGCACAACGGATAAAAGAAACTTATGGCGATGTAGAGAAAGGTACAAGAGGCTACAAGGTAGCCTCTATCCAGAGTGGCGCAGTGTGCCTTGCCTGTCAACTAATCGTAGTCAAGTTAGTTCGTAATAACAGACCAACATAGGTGACTCACTTTGTAGTTGACCTTACAGGGAAGCGTGTCAAGGAACTACATATGAATTGGGCATAGTATCTTGTAAACCATTTAGAGATGGATTGCAGAGGAGTGCAAGACCAAGGGTATGAGTTCCACTTTAGTTGGTTTATCATACTCATCGCTTTCATCACTTGGGAACTTCCAGAGGGAGCCACTTTTTTGGAGATCAAACATTTCTAACCACTAGAAATGAAATTTTGTATGTTGTGGTACTCCAGCGACATGAACAAGTAGTGGCAGTCCAATGTTGTCTTCCACACCTATTTCAACCAACTGAAGAATGCAATTCAGTCTACACCACAAATCACCCCAAACGTACTTCATAGGTTTATACCTTTGATGAAATTCAACATGGACCACCACTTCACCTATATTACAACGCACGGTGATGAGAATAAACAAAATCTCCAATCCTACTACAAGCTGGCAGAATATGACTTGGAGGAGATTACCAAGGAATGGTCGACGGACCTCCTTGTTGCAGCAGACCCCATAGACATGTCTGACGAGGAAATCCCTGAAGCTATGAAGGATACACCTGGGCCAAGCAAGACTAAGAAGGATGACGAAGTTGAAGATGTCCCTAGCACGTCCATAAATACTAGTTCGATCTCTCCTACGTAGGGAGGTGATGGTGATGAACTAGGTGGAACAGAAGTCGAGCAAAACAAAATCAAGGTTACTCCACATAGAGAGGAGGAGGATCCCTCCATGAAAAGAAAGATTACACCACCAAAACCCTCCTCCCAAAAGAAAGTTAAGACCACTCTGACCACGCTTAAAACTACCCTTACCCTGGATGACTTCGACTTCTTAATTGTTGCACTAAATGATGTTTCTCTAGAGCTCATAGAAAATCAAGAAGCAAGGCGGGAGGATATATTCAACCGAATCAAGGGAGAACTCCAAGAAGTGCAGCAGGTACTCTAGTCTAGCCGATCAGTTTATACAATGCCCTTGATAAGCAGAACATCAGGAACAGGTGATGAGCCCACTCATCTACACCAGATCATTGATCAAGTCGAAGCTCGCCTTCGACGATCCCAAGAAGACATAGCACAAGCCACCCAGGCTTTGATGCAAGAACAGAAAGCACTTCTAGAACAATGGAGTGAGGAAGAACAGGAAAATATTTCCCTAAAAGTGAAGTGGGACGAGGAAAAGGCACAGTTGCTAGCAGAGAAACTTGAAGTACAGGAAAGGGTTCATAAAGCACTTCACTCTATGATGTTCATAGAAGTGAAGATGGAAGACCATCTCCCACAGTAGGTGACCCAACTAGAAGAAGTAATCCAACAACTCCAATAGTGCATCACATATCTGGAGCTTTTCACTATGCCCAAGATCCCCCAAGAAAAAAGAGATCTAAGAGAGGCCACTGCTCGAAGCGCAGTTGGCTGATTAAGAACCTTTGCCTTGGAATGTAAGGAGTTGAGCGCTAGTAGTGCCCAAAATTATGAAACCCTCGCAAAGAATCCAGAATTGTAGAAATTAGAGGCACAACTCCAAGAAGAAAATAAGCATGCGGACATGCTACAGGAACATATAAAGATTTTGACCCCAGTCAAAAGATTGAAGAGGTTCGCAAAACAAATCACAACCCAACAATAGGTACATACATTGCAAATTAAAGTGATGGAAGTCTCCCAACAACTTCAGCCAATCCAAGAAAAGTCATGCCACCTATTCACTGAACTTGAAAGTCAAGGAGTTAAACTCGAACAGGTTGTCATCACTACAGAACAGTGCCTGGAAGGACCACTCAATGACACAGTGATCCAGGAATTCATTCAGCAAGAGGTTGTCGCACTGCAGTAGGTCAAAGCAGCTCGATCCAAGATCGAGGCATTCGAGGCGGGATTGATCAGACCAGAGTGACTCGGGACAAGTCACAGGTGAGTGTTGGGGGCCTGTTGGCCCTTGAATAAGTTTTGAAGAATGCTTGGTCATATTTTACCATTTTTGGGACTTTGACAGCTTGCCAAAGATGGAGCGCAACGCGAAGCGGAAATTAGGGAAACTAGTCCTATTTTTGGGTCCCTTTAAGGGTTTTGGGTTAATGTAACGGGAAAGGGATGTTGGACCATGGGTTCACCCATGTTTAGGCCCATTTTTGTAATCTATAAATAGATACTTAAGCAATGTAAGAAGAGGAGGGGGAGAGAGTAGTACATATATGTGATGTATAGTTGATGGCTTAGTGCTAGGACTGGATATGTGTGATCGGATGTATGTTGTAAATTCTCTGTGCATGATTGTAAGAAGCTCACAACTTGTTTTGTACTGAAGTGCAAGGAAGAAGGATCTAGCAAGCTACACAAATATTTTGTCCTGCACGAAGCAAGGATTGTTGAAGCTTTGTGTTGTAACTACTTGACTGATATAATAAAGAAGAAGATCTTGTGGACGTAGCCCCAGGATGGGGGTGAACCATGGTAACTTCGTGTATTGTGCTATGTGCTTTGACCTAATGTGTTTATCTCCTTCTTGGCTAAGTGCTTGATGTGATTAAATAGATTTAGTTATGCTTTGTGCTTCTGAGATAGGAATGAATGCTAGATCTGACATATGCTTAGTTCTTGGTCTGCTAAACCCGATATATCTTGTTGTGGCTAAGTGTTGAATTATCTTAGATCTAAGTACTCACTGCGATACTCTGTGTTATCTGTGAAGTGCTATAAGGGTTGAATATTGATGGATAAACCATGCAATATGATTGCTAAGTGCTATAATCACAGATTTGTGTCCCAGCTAAGGTTGCATACATCTAAGTCCTGCAACCACCCCTACCTCTACCTCGGGTGAGACTTCATCTGCTTCGCAGGTGTTGCCGAAAGGGCCGGTATTTAGGGTTTTGTTGGTGTGCTCTTGAGCGTTGAACCCTGGATCTTCCCCTGTGCCAAAAATTCCTTATGCACTTCTCAAGTGTGTGGGATAGGTGGCCTATCAGTTATCTTTGCCCAGTCATTTGAAGCTACATCTTGTTTTTCATGTTTCCTGCTTAAAGAAGGTGATTGGAACTAAGTGTCAAATTCAAACCAACCTTCCCGAGTTAGCCGAAGAAGGATCCATTTGGATATAGCCACAAGAAGTTTTGGACCAGCGTGAGCATCACCTGCGTTAGAGAACCATCAAAGAAGTGTTAATCCAGTGGAAAGATACAACTCCAGCAGATGCCACCTAGGAACCAGTTACCATTCTGCAGCAATTTCCACATCTCAAGCCTTGAGTACAAGGTTGTTTTTAAGGGGGAGGACATGTTAGGGTACTAACCCACACATAGGTAGAACAATATATTCAGATTTAATAAAGGTCAATATTAATAAGGCCTTGCAATAAAATAGAATAAGTCGGATGTAAGAAGACCTAATAGAAGATTCTGCTTCTAGAAGGATCTTCCTCTAGATGCTTCTTTTGATAGACATATTTAGTAGAAATAGGAGTCGAGGGTATGAGAACCCTAGCTTGGATATTATTGTAATAGAGCTCTACTCAACTAGAGGTTTCCCCCTCGAAGAGGCTCGTGAACATTGCTTTCAGAATCAAAGTGTTATTTCTATTGTTATTCTTATATCATTTCAGTGCTATTGTGGTTAATGTTCTGGTTATATTGTTGTTATTCTACCATTTCTAGCATTTTATTTCTGTTCTGCATACTTTTTATATCTCGTATATTACATTTCCATAGACTATATATGGGATACAGTGCAAAAATACCTGTAAACAAAGGAAAATTGGAAAAAGGGAAAAGAGTCTAAAAGAAATTTCAGATCCAGAGAGTCTGGATGGATCCACCACAAACTCAGAGACTGGATTAAGATGAAAATAGATAGGCTAAAGGAAAATGGACAGAAAAAAACAAAAACAATTCGTATGTAATATACCAGATATAAAATGTATGCAGAACATAAATAAAATGCTAGTAATGGTAGAATAACAACAATATAACCAGAACATTCACCACAATAACACTGAAATGATATAAGAATAACAATAGAAATAGCACTTTGAATCTGAAAGCAATGTTCATGGGCCTCTTTGAGGGGGAAACCTCCAATTGAGCAAATCCTTATTACAATAATATCCAGGATTGGGTTCTCATACCCTCGACTCTTATTTATACTAAAAGAAGCATCTAGAGGAAGATCCTTCTAGAAGCGAAAGCTTCTATTAGGTCTTCTTACATCCGCCTTATTCTATTTTATTGAAAGGCATTATTAATATTGACCTTTATTACATCTGAATATATTGTTCTACCTATGTGCAGGTTAGGACCCTAACATGTCCACCCCCCTAAAAACAACCTTGTCCTCAAGGCTTGAGCTGAGGAAATTGTTGCAAAATGGTAGTTGGTTCCCAAGTGGCGTCTACTGGAGTTGTATCTTTCCACTGGAATAGCACTTCCTTGATGGTTCTCTGACATAGGCGATGCTCATGTTGTTCCAAAAATTCTTTTGGTTGTAGCCAAATGGATCCTTCTTTAGCTAACTCTGGAAGGTAGGTTTGAATTTGGCACTTAGCTCCAATCACCTTCTTTAAGCATGAAACATGAAAAATAGGATGTAGCTTCAAATGGCTGGGCAAAGCTAACTGATAGGTGACTTGTCCCACATGCTTGAGCATGGTATAAGGACCATAAAATTTAGGTGCTAGCTTCTGACAATGCTCGCCCTTGAGGGACGTTTGCTTGTAAGGTTGTAGTCGAAGAAACACTTTATCCCCTTTTGCAAATTGACGTTCAGAGTGACCTTAATCTGCTTGTTGCTTCATGTGATTCTATGCCATGACCAAATTTTCTTTGAGGGTACAGAGAATAGCCTCTCGATATGTAAGTGTTAGTTCAACTGCCTGGACCTTCGAGGCACCCGGTAAGTATGAGAGAATTGAAGGTGGCTTCTGTCCATATACCGCTCATGCATGTAGTTGTATGGTATGAAGTGTTGTACCACCATTCAGCTACGGGTAAACATTAAGCCCACTGATTTTTCTTTTCTGAGGCAAAACACCTCAAATATGTTTCCAAACACTTGTTGACAACTTCCGTTTGGCCATCAGTCTGGGGATGATAAGCTGTGTTGAGATGCAATTATGTTCCTTGTATCTTGAACAGTTCTTGCCAAAAATTACTTGTGAAAGTTGGGTCACGGTCATAAACAATAGAGTGTGGCATGCCATGAAGCTTGAAGACCTGATCCATAAATATTTGAGCCACTGTGGATGTTGTAAATGGGTGTTGAAGGGCGCAGAAATGAACATACTTGGAAAGGCGATCAACAACCACCATGATGATGGATTTATTTCCTGATTTGGGTAAGCCGATAATAAAATCCATAGAGATATCCTTCCAAATAGAAGGTGGAATCGGGAGCGGTTGTAGTGTGCTAGGACATTTGACTGTTTATCCCTTGTTGCATTGACACACGCCACATTCAACTACAAAATTACGAATGTCCTGTTTCATACCATCCCAAAAAAAGGAACGTTTGACTCTTTCATAGGTTTTGGTGAACCCAGAGTGCCTTGTTGTGGGTGTAGCATGAAGCTCAGAAAGTACCATGGATTTAAGCTTTGATTGTTTACTCAAATACAAATGGCCTTTGTATTGAAGTTCCTCATGGATCCAAGAGTTCCCTGGGGAAGCTGGAGCATTGGACTGCAATTTTTGGATCAACTGCGAACTTTTGGGATCTTGTAGCCATTCTTGGAAAATGGCTTGGAGCCAATCTGGTACAATGAATGAAAGAGAAAAAAGGGATCCTTCATCTTCATATATTTCGGAAAGTTCATCCGCAACCACATTGTCTTTTCCTTTCTTATAAATGATCTCATAATCATATCCAAAGAGTTTAGTCACCCATTTTTGTTGTTCCGGGGAGGAAATGCGTTGTTCCAGAAAATACTTGAGGCTTTGATGGTCTGTCTTAATTTGGAACCGTTGCCCCAATAGATAAGGACGCCATAGATCCACGACATGCAGAATAACCAACATTTCCTTTTCATAGATGGATTTTCTCAGATTTATTTCAGATAGTTGCTTGCTAGTAAAGGCCAAAGGTCAACCCTCTTGCATAAGGAAAGCACCAATTCCTTTCCCTAAGGCATCACATTCCAACACAAAGGTCTTTGTGAAATCGAGAAGGGCGAGGACTGGAGTGGTGCACATGGCCATCTTCAAGGTTTGAAAATCTTGTGTAGTGGCTGGAGTCCAAGTGAAAGAGTTCTTTTTTAGGAGAGAAGTGAGAGGTGCTGCAATATTCCCATAATTCTTAACAAACTTGTGATAATACCCTGTTAAGCCTAGAAATCCATGCACTCTCTTAAGAGTCTTTGGGTTAGAACAGTCTTGCATAGCTTCAATCTTTTTAGGATCCACCCTGACACCATCTTTTCCAGCCAAATGACCCAAGTATTCTACTTCTGAGGCGCCAAAAGCACATTTAGACTGTTTCAGGAAAAGTTGGTGCTGAGAGAGTAGATGGAGAACTTGATCCACATGAGCAAGATGGTCTATCTAGGTTTTTCTATAGATGAGGATATCATAAAAGAAAACAAAGACAAAATGGCAGAGAAAAGGACGGAAGACATGATTCATCAGGCTTTGGAAGGTGGAGGGGGCATTACACAAGCCAAAGGGCATCACCAAAAACTCATAGTGGCCCTCATGAGTTATAAAGGAAGTCTTGGGAATATCTGCCTCTTCCATACATATCTGGTGGTAACCCAAACAAAGATCCAGTTTAGTGAAGAATTGGGTGCCACTCAATTCATCGAGGAGGTCATCAATGATAGGAATGGGGAATTTGTCTTTGATGGTAAGTTTTTTGAGGGCACAGAAGTCAGGACACATTCACCAAGAACCTTCTTTCTTCAGGACCATGACCAAACGAGACGAATAGGGGCTCATACTAGGGCGGATAACGCCTACATTAAGGAGTTCCTGGACCATTTTCTCAATTTCAATTTTTTCTGAAAAGGGGTGATGATATGGATGGATATTGGGAGGAAGGCTTCCTGGTACAAGGGGAATGGAATGATCATGAACACCACAGGAAGGAGGGAGGCCTTGGGGAGTGGAAAAGACCAATTGATGTTTAGAAAGTATGGCTTGGAGGTCTTGCAGTACCGAGGGTGTCTATGTTGCTTGTATGGCATGGAATTGGGCGATAACACCAGAATGACCCTTTTTGAGCAGCTTTTCCATGTGATGGGAACTAATGATCTTAGGTGAACCGACGATGATGCCTTGGAACTTAGATTGGTGGCTCTCCTAGTCGAATTGCATGGTTAAGTCTTTAAAATCCATGAGAATGGGACCAAAATTCCTTAGCCAGTCTGCACCCAGCACAATGTCACAACCTCCCATGCCGATAGCAAACATATGGGATTTCAGGTGGTAGTCACCAATTTGGAGACGCACATTTTCATAATGCCCTCCACATTTCATGGAACCACCATTGGAAATCATGATTTGGAAATGATTGATGGCATGGATGTAGCAATGAGTTTCTTGGGCAATGCGGTGATGAATAAAATTATGGGTGCTGCCACTATCAACCAGAATGATGACCTTCTGATGCTTGATGTAACCAATTAGCTTGAGGGTTTGGGGAGTGGAGAATCCAGTGAGAGCATTGAGGGAAATGACTGGTTCTACTTCGAGAGGGTCTGAGGGAGGGGTTATGTCAGTGGATTCAGGGGATTCATACATAGAGGGAGTTTCTGTTGGAAGATTGATTGTTGTCATTGATGTCAACCCTAGTCATGGGTTTTGGACCGCAAGATTGGTAAAGGTATTTGGACATGAAGGAAAATGCACGTGCATATACAACACCCATGAATGGATAGTATACATCATGTTGTTTCTAATGGTATGTGGCACATCACATGGATCCTCATGGTTGAGGATAAATGAATTTTTGAATATGACAAAGTGAATTGAAAAAGGAAGTACATGTAGGCCCTGAAAATAATTAAAGAAAATAATTACAAAATAAGAAAGTGTCAGGTCGGCCCTAATGTTAAAAGGAAGTGACATAAATGGTATAAATAAATATCATTATACATTCATTTGATACAAGTCGAATTTCAGAGGGAAGAAGAAGTAAAAGAAGGCCGAAATTCAAGGGAGGATGAAGTCTTTTGGTGATGTGTTCTAAGGTATGTTATTTTTAGGTCATATTACCATTTTTGCTATAACATTTTTTGTAGAACGATTCATATGGTGAAATCGCTATGGTATTGAGAAGACATATCAAGGTACCTCTGGTAAAAATTTCAGCTCTTGATTCACTATAATTATGGAGATACACTCTGAGGAATATAGGGTTTGTGATCAGTCCTGAAACTAGTCAATAAACACATGTTCTGGGTAAAACAGTCATAACTTTTTCATAGAGAATCCAAACGTAGTGGGACCACTTCCATTGGAAAGAGTATGGACTATAGTTTATTTTTTGTGAGTTTCAGAATCAGATGTAAAATATTGAGCGTGGGGCATGCTGTACAAGTTGGGTCTTCTGAACAGACCAAAATTGAATAAAGTCTACCATTCTTTCTATAACCTCTTTTTGGGGAGGATTCAAGGAGTGAAAATTAGAGGCGTTTCAAAGAACACATTGAGTAACATTATCTATAGGATCAAAGTACTCCAAGAATTGAATAATTGCAGAAATTGAAGAAGTCTCAGAAAAAATTATCAGGTTCTATGTGATGATTGGTTGATGGTGATGATTTAATGTAAAGTTTTATTATCTCTCATATATTCTTGGGTGGAAGGAAGGGGCAAGGATAGAGAGTTCAAATATCTCTTGATATTTGAGTATTGTATTTTCCTATTGGAGGTTTATCCTACCCTTTACATTTGGAAGCTGTAGCTACCTTTGGAAGTCATTACTTCCCTTGAACAAAAACTATTGATTATTTCTCATATATTGTGCAAGGTGTATTGTGGTGTATTGGTGTAACTCTTATACTATTGTTCATTGCTCATTGGATATAATTGAATGGTTTAAGTATAAGTTGAAAAAGGTTTTTAAATTGTACTGGATACTGATTCACCCCCCTCTCAGTATCAACAATTGGTATCAGAGTGGGTTACCTTCAGTACAGTTTAACCACTAGAAGGGAGATCCTATGTAGAAATGGAAGGAAACATTCCAAATGGGATTCCACCATTTGATGGAAGCAATTTTGAATACTAGAAAAATAGAATGGAAACTTACTTGAAATCTCTTGGGGCAGATGTTTGGATCTCAGTTTCTTTAGGATATAATGCTTCGAAGAAACCAAAGACTGCAGCTCAGAAGGAAGCAAAAAGGAACAACAAACTGGCAATAGATGCCATCCTGGATGGATTGACAGATTCAGTGAAATCCAAGGTGGGATCATGTGCATCAGAAAAATATCTTTGGGACAAGATACAAGAACTTTATGCAAGGGAAGAAGTGGAAGAAGAAGAAGAAGTTGAAGAAGATTACAACATCTCAGATTTCAAAGAAGAAAATAGAGGTCAGTTCTTTTGCTTCAATTGTGAAGGAGTAG
>ML786633.1:464128-486655 GCA_009831015.1 Picea engelmannii
AACCCCTAGTGTTATTTTCTGATAAGTGTTTTTCCTCTGGCATCTTAAAATATATATGTATATATGTTTGTTCTGATGATTATGCCCATAAGCTATGAAACTGTGAATGAATTCATTGTAAGAATGTCTGTAGGACGTTTTGAAAGTACTAGTAGTTGTATATTAGTATGGAAGAGACTATATATGGCATATGTCCTCATGAATCATTATTTACATGCGTACTGGTCTATTTTGGACTTCATGTCTGGACCTTGGTTGAACGATACCCTTTTGGCCTCAGAAAGTACCCTGAGTAAGTCTCCCCATAGAGATACTCTTCTTGAATAACCCCTCAAGAACCCAGAAGGTAAATGTGAAGGCGTAAAGCCTTAGTAACCCTGTATGAGGAGAAACAATCCTCTTAAAAACCCGAGATGACAACTTAAGGATGGAATATCGAATCGACGGATGAGACTCCGTCGGGAGATCTGTGGTCACTCACGACCGTCAGATCGAAAGGAGATGAAGAAGTGTTAAGGGCCTTAACCTTGATAGGTGGTGATCGACGGATGAGATTTCGTCGGGAAATCTACGGTCCCCCACGACCGTTAGATTAGTAGGAGAAAGTAGGGCGTTAAAGGCCTTACCACTTCGTTTTCCTATGTCTTCGTGGGTAGTGAAGAGTTTAGGACAGTAGATCGCCATGGTCCATGAGAACATCTGAACCGATGATTTTTCCACATCCATGAAGTAGTGGAAGAGTGCACAAGGTGGGACAGATCTTACCCGTTAGATCTTAGCCAGAAAAACCCGACAGCCATTGGATCTGTTAAGAGATGCATGGGGGTTAAGCCCTCGTGAACAGGAGGTTGAAAGTCCCGATGAGAGGCGTGGCCATCGAGATATGGACATTCATGAAATCGAGAGTCATGATGACATGAGGTCGACAATTGTCATAGTGAAAATCCCGGAATCAATATGAGTCGTCCATCATAGGAGGACATGTAGTGGTAATCGGAGCATTCGGGAAAAGTCCCGAAAGGAAAGTCATCCATCGGGAAATTGGGAATCCCGTGGACAAGAAGTCCATACACTTCAAAATTGCGAAGTTCGGAATCCCGACAAAGTGAAAAGCGTCCATTGTAGGGCCAGCTGTCATTATATCGGCATATCGGGATTCGACGGATCACGAATCCTCAGGACGAGTACATTTCGGCATTGGAAAGTCCGAAAACGCGACAGGAGATAAGGCTGCGATCTTGTGAGATAGTGGTCACGTGGGCTAGGAGTTTAGCCAGGAGGGCTAACACGTAAGGGACCATATCGGTGAATTGGCTCATCGGGAATCGCGGAATCGGGATTCCTATTGACAAGAGTTCGGGATTTCCCATGGAGGAAACCCCGGAGTAGATCTGAGTCGTCCGATTGACGGAGGCCACGTGTCGAGAGATTAACCGCATCGGGAAACTGGGGATCGAGGATTCGGGGGTCCCGTGATCGAGAGTCTAAATTCTTGTGATGATAAACCCCGATGAATGGACGAGATTCTTTCGGAGGATCTCAGGGTCTGTAATGACAGTTAGATGTGGATATGAGACGTCAACTTAAGCTAGGACGTGAATATGCTTTAGGATAAGCGGCGAGCAGATCTGGACGGCCAGAGTCCACCCATCCAGATCTACGACTGAGGTTCCATTCCGGAGCCCCCTTACTATTCTGCCTTTAGCGGTAGGGGGAGGGTTCCGGAATTGGACGCACAACTCTCGAACGGTCGAGATTAACTCATCATGATCAACGACCCTCAAGTAGATTCCGGACTCCCCTTGCCATTCTGCCTTTAATGGGGGGGGGGGGGTCCGGAATAGTGTGGCGTGTGAAGTGGGGCCCCCTCCTGTCATGTCGACTACCGTGTCGAGTTTCCCTTTTCGCCACCTGTATTCCACTTAACCACGTGACGGGGCCTGTTCTCACTAGCGGTTCTCTACCCTTGTTGAGATTTGTTCCTATTGGCCATTTGTTGACCCTGTAGGGATTCGTCCCCATTGGTCGGTCACTAGCCCTGTCGAGGTTCGGCGAGTGCAGAGTCGAATGTTTAGACATTACTATAGCGCTGAGGCGTGAAATACAAATAGGCACTGCGTTCAAATTGAACCGTGAACATGACCCGCGATCACATGGGAACGGAGAAAGAGAGAGAAAGAGCCAGCTTACGCTGGGCCTCCATGGATAATTAGGGGTTCTGGTCTGGCAGAAGACCAGAAAAATCCGATTTAGGTAGTGGGTATGTGACACAACATCCATGACATCTCTCGTGCCACCTCCACTATGTCTCTCTTTTCACATCCAAGACATCGATATTTCCACCTCCAAGACGTCGATCTTAAAACATCTATGTGGGGTTTGGACAGTCAAATCCGAGATGACACGTGTCCGCATGAAACATCGCAATAAACACAAAATCTATGTCGTTAGAAAAGCGACTTCATGTGAAACGACGTTTGAGGGGGTCTGCGGTTTGTCGTTCTCCCGACCAGATAAAGTGGCAATTGCGTCAAACGCGTCGTCGGAATTTGACCCAAATGTACTAGTGCGATATAGGGAGAGACAAAATCCAATTGTCATATAAGTATATCCAAGAGCCTCCTCTAACATATGAGCTAAGCACTAGGTCACATGAGGAAGAGTCAAGGAGATAACCCCTCTAAGGTGTTGTTCCTCAAAATTCCCCCTAGATAGGGAACAATGTTATGGCATCCAAATATCTCTTTAAAAACCTCTTCTTGCTTTAGAATTTCTTAGAATAATCCAAAAGTCTGAGGGGGTAACTCTCGATCAAATGATATTCAATAAGCTCATTCACAAAATGAAATAAAAATAAATTTTTAAAAGGAGAAATATCATGTAATCATGAATAAACATCTGAATAACAAATTACACAAACTATCTAATCAAGGAGAGAACTATAATCCATATTTTCTTAAGTTATAGATGATGGAAATAATAAAGAAGATTACTTTAAATATCAACTTGTAATATTTAAAATAAAACAAAATGAGCCAAGATACTAATGGAAGTTAAAAATCCATTAATATTAATGACCTCGAGAAACATGAGCTATCAAATGATATGCATAATATAGCTATCTAAATGTAATCAAGAAAAATAAACAACCTATACCCAAAATCATGTACAGTGAGGTAGTACAAGCCCATTGTTTCAACATAAACTTTTGAAATAGAGATTATCACGATCATTAAAACAGAGATAAATGCAGCTTCATAAAATAATATATATCAGCCATAAATTTACGCAGACAGAATCTGGAGATTGGAAAGAAAAAATATTTTAAATAATCAACATGTAAAATATTTATCAAATAATTACTTTCAAATTAGATTTCTGAAAAATTTAGACAACTAAGAAAATGATTGAGATGATCAAAAAAAAGATTACAAACTGTAGAAAACAAAGAGAATCCTCTCATCATATTAAAATCATGGAAATAAGTTATTACAGGTTTTCATGATTTTACACATTCAGCCCCGACAAAAGCTTTGCCTTCATTCCTTCCCCACGGAACTAATCCCCCTCTAAAGGCTCAATGCTCTTTTTTTATATTTCTCTAGAGGATGAGTTAGGGTTTCTTTGTGTGTAACTAATTTTCAAAAATAGAAAAATCTAGTTAAATACAATTCCCACCTACTTTAGTTACAAAGGAGAAAATAAAAACCCCAAGTTAATTTAAAAGATCATATAAATTAATTAAATGGTTTATAAAGAATTTGCGTAAACATTTATCCTCGTCATTATTTTAAATTTAATTCAAATCCCAGGTAGTATGCCATCATCGCCCATAGCTCTGATAAAATTGAGTTTGCTTCTTATAATGGCTTTGTTCATCTTGTCTTCGAGAAGCTATAATATTCTATCCATATTTTCTTTAACGTATATTCTTGCAATTATACTTTTCCTTTGCATCTAATCCAACCTTCATAACGTCTTATAAACCTACATATTAAAATAAGCATGAGATTGAATAGTATTAGAGAAAAATAATTAAAGAGTGTTTTTACTAGGTAGGTAATTGTGTTAACAAATATCAAACCAAAAACAATCTTTAAATTCAACTTAAAATTTGCAATAATGATAAAAGGATGAAATACTACTCTCGTAATGATTATCTCTATAAATCCATATTTTCATTTTCATAGTACAAATATATTAAAACTTAAAAACTCAAAATAAAATTAAAACTCATTGAAGAACTTCTCTACTTTTAAATGGCTAATATGAACTATTAAAAGATAATTAATCAATACATTTTTTTTTTTATAACTCATATTATTAACCACATTAAACTCACCGAAACACAAGATTATGGAAAATTTTAACTGCAAAACCAAGAAAAGGTTAAATAATATTTGCACTATTTACTTCTCTTTATTTGCATAATCAAAACCCTAAAATAATATTTGAACCTCCTCTTCTTGGTCTTTTCTAAATCTCTTTCTTTATCAATATTTTACTCCCAAATGGTTTTATTTGGCTTTGAAGATTGAAGATGTAAAGAACAAAGAATCCCGCCTAATATAAAAGTCCTTTATGCTCATAATATAAAAGTCCTTTATGCATGTATCCCTAGAACCTAAAGTCATCAACGGTTAATAAATATTCGTGTTTAAATATGCTCGTGCAATAAAAAAAAATTGTTGTACTCCGAAAGATCTGATGGTGTATAATTCCTCTTCATGGACGGCTAGTAATAATTTTGTGCTTAAACGTGCACGTTCTTTAATCTCGTTTAGTGAGTTTGATGGATCCGAGAGCTTAAAATATTTTTAGATCTACGGTCAACAATAAATTTGGGGTCAAACATGTGTGTTATTTAGGCACGCCTTCCAGGCTTTTGTAATATATAATAATAGTAATATTAGTGGATATAATTATTACACATCCCCTTAAAATTAATTACATTTTGCATGCTGTGCGTAAGTTATGTGTGCGCATTGAGGGCTGTGCATGACTATTTTTCAGGGGCACCAAAGGTTAATTTTTTGTTTTTAAAAAAAAAACAAGTTTTCATATTTTGAAATAAATTTCTCATTTTTTTTTTTATGTTTTTATGTATGATGTTGATGTAATTTATATATTAATTATCTATAGACAATGCATGGATCAGGAGTAACAATAAAGACTGGACCAATACAATATGTTTCGGGAGTGGAGGCTAATGCCATCTCAACATCCTAGGCATGCTCATCCTTGTTCC
The DNA here is from genome assembly GCA_009831015.1 of Picea engelmannii. Taxonomy (NCBI): domain Eukaryota; kingdom Viridiplantae; phylum Streptophyta; class Pinopsida; order Pinales; family Pinaceae; genus Picea; species Picea engelmannii. The sequence goes on from ML786633.1 coordinate 469,377, forward strand.
TTTCATGATTTATCCAAAACCATATATATACTTGTACTATAGCCTTGTTCTATGTTCTCATTTGATATAGGGTTTAGCACATGTCCCATCTCAATCTTTTCATTAGTAATGCTTCTAGTATGCAATCATTTCTATTATTACAGGCATGCTACAGAAATTCAATAGTGTCACAAAAATATTGAATGATTACAAGAATGTAAATATATTGTAGGAATACTTATTTCTTGCACACACACCTTTCTCATGATTCAATGACTATAGTTGCATCTCAACAGAAACAATTTCTTTGCTTGGTTGTAATCTTCTGCGTTCCTCATTGTTAGAACCCTATATAATAGGGAATCAGTGTTCTGAATAATATTTATCTTTTTCAGGCATATGTGTTCGCTCATGACGCATGGCGAAGGCGGCAGAAAGCGCCCGACACTGACCAAGCATAAGATGAGTGCTTGCGCGCGAGCTTCAAAGCGAGTTTTCGGTGTTTTTAGCAAAAAGGTTGTGAATTGGTTTGAAAGGGCAAAGTTTAATCCTTGTGGGCAAATACAAATTTGGTTTTTTTAGAGCAAAATTGGCTCCTCGGCCTTTATGCAGAGTTTGGCTTGTTTATTAAAATTTAAATATTTTGCCAAAAATAAAAAATAAGATGGGCCTAGGGCCAATCTCCGAATATTCGACACCAAGGATAAGCGCCATGTCATGCACCAACAACAAACACACAAGCCAGCGCCAGCACCAACGCCTAACCCCAAAGCCCAAGCCTCGGGCTCACTTCATCGACACAATACGTAACTGTTGGCTCATATAATCACCCAAAGTTCCATTTACCATGTGAATGTGGGATATTGCCCACAGAAAGTCAAAAATATATAAAACGCGGCCTTTAAACCCTGTGCCAGATGTTCGAACCAGAGTCAAGGTGTCCAACGCAGAGAAGCACGCAGGCATAGAAGGTTATGAGGTGTCCAAGGGATGTACCAACAAATCGTGGTATCACAAAATCCGTGGAACAAACTACAAGTCCCTGCATTGTATACCCATTGATCTCTTAGACCGCCTGCCCATCGTTTCGACATAGCCTCAACTTCGAATGGAGGGAGGAATCTGCCAATGGAGTATGATGACATTAATGTCATAAACAGAGATGATCAAGTGGTAGCTAAAGATACGCATCACTCCAATGCAGAGGAGGGTCAAGTTTGTCGTCCCAGTTTTGATCTAGTTGAACATTTAAGAGTGCAATTGGGGTTTGATAGTGTCGATGAAACTAGTTGTGCGAAAGGTGGCAAACACAGGACCACTGGTATTCCAAGGTTGCGAAAGTTAGTTCTAATGATGAGTTGTCTGAGGTCCGTGGCTTACCTTCGAGTTTGGAGCATTATGCTCTCACTCAGCAGGAATTTATGTGTTGCTAAACCAACAAAATATATATAAAGCATACAGTCTACAAAGGTGAAGGGAGAGAGTTCTGCACCTTTAGGTGTTTTATTACAAGATTTGAATGCTAGATCACCAGTCACAATTAAAAGACATAGAGATGTTGAATCACACAGTCTAGAATCACAATTGAATGACAATCCGTTATCTGGTTTCATTGCTTCTCCTGAGACTGGCAGCCTGACAGAGATGGAGGATACAAAACAAGGTGGGATAAATTAACATCCAAGGAACATGATGATGTCGGGCAATGATGCTGAACAATACACAACCGTTACTGTATCTTCACAAGAAATACAGGCTGATTCTGGACACACAAAATTGCAGCCTACTTCAAATCTAATATTCGGAGAAGGAAATGAGGACTATGCAGGGAAATGTGCAACTGAGGCTACTCAGCAGGATGCTCTCTTGTCAGAAATGCAATGACCACCATCTGGAAGAGGAGTTACTGAGGATTGTTCAAAGGCTATTGAGGTAGATGAAGAAATATCAAGTCATTTCAACGACAAAATAAACGGTTTGCAATTCATAGAAAGAATCTCCAAAGAAGTGTTCAATGGGTACAGTGGAAAATGCAAACCAAAATGTAAAATTAGAAAAGCTAGCTAGTTCTTCAGTACCAAGGACTGTTTCTTATGGTAGGGATATTTCCCATGGATACTCTTGTTGTTATTGTTGACGAGGATAACGATACTAAAACCAGTACTTGTGATGTAAGTTCAGATACTGAACAAGATGACCTTGATATAGGTATAGAAATTGATTCTAGGAAATGCAATTTCTGATACAGAACCATATGGTGATGATGAAAACATAGAAAGTGATTCTAGTTCTAATGAAAGTGCAAGTTCCTTATCCAAGCAAACTGTAGATCAGAGACCTAATGCTTGGCCACCGAGTTCTCTATCTGTAGAGCATTCTGACGACGACGATGATTGTCAAGCTGTGCTTGAACATTTTAGCCAACAACAGTCTACCTCAATGAGAGGCACTGAAGGATATTGCAAACAAAGTTATTCAGAATGTTATAGAAATGTTCCAGATTTGAATAATGATAGTTCAGATTGTGAAATTCTGGAAGCAACTCATGGGGAAATAAGCCAAAAGTAATCACTGAGGATAGTGACAAACAGGGAACCCGACTACAACCGTTTGATCCAGATATTTAGGTAACAGATACACAGGTGGCAGAGTATCCCATTTGTGAGGAGCCCTTTCTAATGCATCAGGTAGTCAAGACACCAGAACAACCAGAATGAATGAAGCAGATCTATGATTCGAGGTAGATCCAGAATGATCATCTCCAAAATTCCAGGCGGTGGTTAGAGCATTGATTTTCCAGCTGGTAGCAAATCTCTAACCAACCTCCAGCGTGCCAGATGTTTCAAGCAACAGTTAGCAAATGGAACCTTCCTTTGATTTGTTGTCCTGTTTGTTTCAGAGATACTCGACATGTGTCTATGTTTGTAACTGTTTTCTATTTTCAGAAAACAAAGTTATGGGCTCAGGTCTTGAATGGCTGAGGCAATTTTTATTATTTATACACCTGTAAAAGAATAACAGAGGGTTCGACTGGGGCTGAGTGAGAGAGGTTTCGACCTGTGGAATGTTTTTCCATTTGGATGGAACTGTGAGAGGTGTTTTATTTTGCTGACTGTGGGCTGTACTTGGCCAGGAGACTTTTCACTGTAATCATTTAGAGACTGATCAATAAAGGACGTGTACAGGATTCCTGTGTGGATATGTTGGTGGTGTTTCTTGTCTTTGTTAAGTTTTTCCTGTGATCATTATGCTTATTTTCATTTTCTTATTATCAGAAGAAAGTACACAGAGAAAAATTTATCAGCAGATACTTTGCATCTGTCCTTTTGATAATCTTTATGTTATTCATCTAAAGAGCCCAGCTTAGGAATTCTTAGTTGCTCCCTTGCCTCGCTTTTTCCTCTCATATTTCTTCCTCAAACTGACACCATTAAAACTCAATTCGATCCAACACGTCCACTACCTTGCCCTCTGTAAAAGCTTTGTCTAGATTTGAGAAATCAACCACATTTCTAAGCGCAGACCCCATTTTCCCAATGGCCCTCCTTGCTGTCCCAAACTAACCATTTTAAAATCAAAAACTCCATATTTGCATTACTTTCATAGCTAACCTAAAATCCATCCCTTATAAACCAAGTTAAATCTAAAAGAGAGATCCCTCTCTGAGTCTTGGAGGGCTAGATCCAAGACTCGAAGTGGTTCGAGGTTACCTCTATGATTGCCTCCACAACCTTAGGAAAATTACAGAGCGCTAACATTTTTGGCGACTCCACTGGGGAACTTCTCCAGAGGTGCATTTCAAGTTCAGATTTGACTTCTGATGGTGAACAGAAGCCAAACACAAGAAGGCTGTACCATTCACCTGGCGACTCCGTTGTTCAATATCCCGATCTTCAAAGTTCACAAGTGACTCTACTGCTGAAGAATCCAGATTTCAAAGCCTTGATGATGCTTCAAGATGACAGGGTATGTGGCAAATCCTACGTATTGTGAAGCCATAGAAGAATGCAGGGGTGAGTTAGCAGATTTACAATTTGATGAAGTTTCGTTAACAGTCGTGTTTCATTGTTGGAAATCGAAATTTTTTTCTCATAAAATTAAAATGTGTGTTCTCAAGCTAGTTGTTGAAAAACTTGAAAAGGATATTGAGCTTTTGAATACTCAGATTCAGTCTTATAGTTTCCAACATCCAAAACAATTTTATGAGAATCTTACATCTCCAAAACCAAAAGATATTGTATCATCTTTCGATTTTCTGATTGATGAATATTTTGTTTGCAAGCATAAGTCTGAAGTTGAACAGTTGCAATCATGGTCTAATATTGAGGACACGGATGGGAAACTTATCCATTTTAGAATGCTAAATGAATACCTCGAGAATCAACAAATAGATCATATATTTATTGACCCGGTTGCAAATTATATGGAGCTCTTTTTCAGTATAACTATTCAATCATGTTTTTTCTGCAAGGACCTGAGCCATCACCAGTTGCCATTACATATTTCAGTCTTGATTTTCATCAAACATGATGAGGAAGCCCAATCATGGGATCAACTGCTGGGTTGGCTTCATTGGCACTTTTTCATTACCTGATTGAAGAAGTAACTGTTAGCAAAGTAGGGTAGGTAGGAATGCGCCAATAAGCTCATCAGGATGAGCACCTTCTTTTTTGTCTCTTCATAGTTTATTTTCAGTTTACAGTTTGGGGGCAGCCCAATGATCAGCTGGTCGGCGAAATTCAGAGTTCAGCGATTCTAGACACCTCCTTAGGAGCTATCTTCCCCAGGCGGAGCCTATGTTAGAACCCTATATAATAGGGAATTAGTGTTCTGAATAATATTTATCTTTTTCAGGCATATGTGTTCGCTCATGACGCATGGCGAAGGCGGAAGAAAGCGCCCAACACTGACCAAGCATAAGATGAGTGCTTGCGCGCGAGCTTCAAAGCGAGTTTTCGGTGTTTTTAGAAAAAAGGTTGTGAATTGGTTTGAAAGGGAAAAGTTTAATCCTTGTGGGAAAATACAAATTTGGTTTTTTTTTTAGCAAAATTGGCCCCTCGGCCTTTATGTAGAGTTTGGCTTGTTTATTAAAATTTAAATATTTTGCCAAAAATAAAAAATAAGATGGGCCTAGGGCCAATCTCCGAATATTCGACACCAAGGATAAGAACCATGTCATGCACCAACAACAAACACACAAGTCGGTGCCAGCACCAACGCCTAACCCCAAAGCCCAAGCCTCGGGCTCACTTCATCGACACAATACGTAACTGTTGGCTCATATAATCACCCAAAGTTCCATTTACCATGTGAATGTGGGATATTACCCACAGAAAGTCAAAAATATATAAAACGTGACCTTTAAACCCTGTGCCAGATGTTCGAACTAGAGTCAAGGTGTCCAACGCAGAGAAGCACGCAGACATAGAAGGTTATGAGGTGTACGAGGGATGTACCAGCAAATCGTGGTATTACAAAATCCGTGGAACAAACTACAAGTCCCCACATTGTATACCCATTGATCTCTTAGACCGCCTGCCCATCGTTTCGACACAGCCTCAGCTTCGAATGGAGGGAGGAATCTGCCAACGGAGTATGATGACATTAATGTCATAAACAGAGATGATCAACTGGTAGCTAAAGACACGCATCACTCCAATGCAGAGGAGGGTCAAGTTTGTCGTCCCAGTTTTGATCTAGTTGAACATTTAAGAGTGCAGTTGGGGTTTGATAGTGTCGATGAAACTAGTTGTGCGAAAGGTGGAAAAAACAGGACCACTGGTATTCCAAGGTTGCGAAAGCTAGTTCTAATGATGAGTTGTCTGAGGTCCGTGTCTTACCTTCGAGTTTGGAGCATTATGCTCTCACTCAGCAGGAATTTATGTGGCTCCAAACCAACAAAATATATATAAAGCATACAGTCTACAAAGGTGAAGGGAGAGAGTTTTGCACCTTTAGGTGTTTTATTACAAGATTTGAATGCTAGATCACCAGTCACAATTAAAATACATAGAGATGTTGAATCACACAGTCTAGAATCACAATTGAATGACAATCCGTTATCTGGTTTCATTGCTTCTCCTGAGACTGGCAGCCTGACAGAGATGGAGGATACAAAACAAGGTGGGATAAATTAACATCCAAGGAACATGATGATGTCGGGCAATGATGCTGAACAATACACAATCGTTACTGTATCTTCACAAGAAATACAGGCTGATTCTGGACACACAAAATTGCAGCCTACTTCAAATCCAATATTCAGAGAAGGAAATGAGGACTATGCAAGGAAATGTGCAACAGAAGCTACTCAGCAGGATGCTCTCTTGTCAGAAATGCAATGACCACCATCTGGAAGAGGAGTTACTGAGGATTTTTCAAAGTCTATTGAGGTATATGAAGAAATCTCAAGTCATTGCAAGTACAAAACAAATGGTTTGCAATTCATAGAAAGAATCTCCAAAGAAGTGTTCAATGGGTACAGTGGAAAATGCAAACCAAAATGTAAAATTAGAAAAACTGGCTAGTTCTTCAGTACCAAGCACTGTTTCTTATGGTAGGGATATTTCCCATGGATACTCTTGTTGTTATTGTTGACGAGGATAATGATACTAGAACTAGTACTTGTGATGTAAGTTAAGATACTGAACAAGATGACCTTGATATAGGTATAGAAATTGATTCTAGGAAATGCAATTTCTGATACATAACTAGATGGTGATGATGAAAACATAGAAAGTGATTCTAGGTCTAATGAAAGTGCAAGTTCCTTATCCAAGAAAACTGTAGATCAGAGACCTAATGCTTGGCCATTGAGTTCTCTATCTGTAGAGATTTCTGACGACGATGATGATTGTCAAGCTGTGTTTGAACATTTTAGCCAATAGCAGTCTACTTCAATGAGAGGCACTGAAGGATATTGCAAACAAAGTTATTCAGAATGTTATAGAAATGTTCCAGATTTGAATAATGATAGTTCAGATTTTGAAATTCTAGAAGCAACTCATGGGGAAATACGCGAAAAGTAATCGCAGAGGATAGTGACAAACAGGGAACCCGACTACAACCGTTTGATCCACATATTTAGGTAACAGATACACAAGTGGCAGAGTATCCCGTTTGTGAGGAGCCCTTTCTAATGCATCAAGTAGTCAAGACACCAGAACAACCAGAATGAATGAAGCAGATCTATGATTCGAGGTAGATCCAGAATGATCATCTCCAGAATTCCAGGTGGTGGTTAGAGCATTGATTTTCCAACTGGCAGCAAATATCTAACCAACCTCCAGCGTGCCAGATGTTTCAAGAAACAGTTAGCAAATGGAACCTTCCTTTGATTTGATGTCCTGTTTGTTTCAGAGATACTCGACATGTGTCTATGTTTGTAATTGTTTTCTATTTTCAGAAAACAGAGTTATGGGCTCGGGTCTTGAATGGCTGAGGCAATTTTTATTATTTATACACCTGTAAAAGACTAGCAGAGGGTTCGACTGGGGTTGAGTGAGAGAGGTTTCGACCTGTGGAATGTTTTTCCATTTGGATGGAATTGTGAGAGGTGTTTTATTTTGCTGACTGTGGGCTATGCTTGGCCAAGAGACTTTTCACTGTAATCATTTAGAGACTGATCAGTAAAGGACGTGTTTTTTACAGGATTCCTGTGTGGATATGTTGGTGGTGTTTCTTGTCTTTGTTAAGTTTTTCCTGTGATCATTACGCTTGTTTTCATTTTCTTATTATCAGAAGAAAGTACACAGAGTAGAATTTATCAGCAGATACTCTACATCTGTCCTTTTGATAATCTTTATGTTATTCATCTAAAGAGCCCAGCTTAGGAATTCTTAGCTTCTCCCTTCCCTGGCTTTTTCCTCTCCTATTTCTTCCTCAAACCGACACCATTAAAACTCAATTCGATCCAACACGTCCACTACCTTTTTATGTGTAAAATCTTTGTCTAGATATGAGAAATCAACCACATTTCTAAGCGCAGACCCCATTTGCCCAATGGCCCTCCTTGTTGTCCCAAACTAACCATTTTAAAATAAAAAACTCCATATTTTCATTGCTTTCATAGCTAGCCTAAAATCCATCCCTTATAAACCAAGTTAAATCTAAAAGAGAGATCCCTCTCTGAGTCTTGGATGGCTAGATCCAAGACTCGAAGTGGTTCGAGGTTACCTCTGTGATTGCCTCCATAGCCTTAGGCAAATTACAGAGCGCTAACACTCATCACGGTCCTCTATGTCCATTAACTTCTTAACACTTTCTCAATTTTCAACATCGTCTTCTTCAACATTTTTAGTTTACTTGGAGATAGCTCTTTATCCTCCATGTATCGATGCCTCTTGCTCCTATGAAAGGTTCTCCAATGCTATGCCTCGTATCACACCATTACTTTGTCACCTCAAACTTCCTTGACTGGCCATTCTGGTAACAATTCTCATAAGGTAACCCTCGAACCATGCTAAACCCGTGATCTGATCCAAGCTCGGAAAATGTGCTCATCACTCAATAGTCAAGGCAAAAAGAACTTGTATATACGAAGTATGGAGCTCGATTAAGTTGAAAAGAGACATGGCTCTGCAATCATAAATTGTATCCACGGCTCTAGAAATAGTGGAAATAAAACAAATTATGGCGATGTTCAACAAACACTCTACTCATCTAATCATTCATATAAATGTTAATAGAAAATGCACTTAGATACCACCACACTCCATTTCATCATTGCACATCACTTATGTATTCACTTAGCATAGGAATTCTAATTCCCTTCATCAAATCCTTGCTTCAATAACACAATACAATGATTGCTTTGGAAAGTTAGGACACCAACACACTCCTTGATGATTTCCCAAATCGATTTCAAGGTCGACTCTCTCAAAGCGTTTACCCTAATATTTAGAACTAGAAGCTCATGTTCAGAGCTTCTACCCAGCTCTCTTCTCCCTTAACAAAATCAACCATTTTGTTCTTCCACTAGCAACCCAATCAACTGTAGGTACTATGCCATCAGGGTTAGATACAATCCAATATAGATCTACCAAATAAGCCAACATTCATTCACAATTTAATATTCACGAAGATGCACAACAACACACAAAGATTGAATGAATTCTTTCTTTTTCTATTAATAACATGAATTGTACAAACAAACCCTGAGATAATCTTCTATGTCCTGATTATTCTCTGCTTGGCCATGTTCTATGAACTCCCACTCTCTGATTTATCCTCCTACAGAGTTTTCTCCCCCTACCTCAAGACTTACCCCCCAAATTCCACTAAAAAACAGAGCTTATCTTCTCAGTCAATTAACTCCTACAAATCAACAACTAATTCTATTTTAAGAAAACTACATTTACCTCATCTATTACTCATCCAACTACTAGCTATGAACAAGCAACTTCCCTACTCAAGTCATCCCTTCATTTCATGGATTTGTTACATAACTCAGTGCCTACATAATTTATCCTTAACTAACACCTAACACTAAGTATATTCCCTATTTATATTTACTAGAAATAAAGTACTCTTCATATGAGATTTAAAATGGCCCCTCCTTGGGTTGATGTCAAGACCTGGAGGTCTGACTAAACATTCATAGTTTAGATTTGGAAGACTAATGCTCCTGCAACAGACTCCCAAAGTAGAAACAAGACATGATCACCTGATCATGTGTCTTCAGTCTTGATCTTTCCTGGATCCCAAACTCTAGTTTGTTGTTGTCCATAAGTTGCATTGTTTTCATCGTTCTTCAGTTGCAACCTTCCAGGCTTCCACACTTTGTGTTGTAATTCTCCATTGTCTCTACCTTCTATGTTATTCACTTTCCAATCATCTTCACAGTATATTACCTTCTTCATTCAATTGTAGCTCTCCTTAGATATCTACATTGGGTTCCATAGTTCATCTATGGTCTTTTCTAATTCAATCTTCTGCTGAAAACAAATATTTATTTCATTGCTCTGCCACAACATTCTATAGCACCATGTACATTCATTGTCAAACTGTTGATTATTTTCTTCAGTTTTCCTTGCTTAAACTTCTTCTTTTTCTCTTAACATTGTTGTAGATACTGCTGCAAACATTGTTCTGGACATTGTTCCAAATGTTGTCCCAGATATTGCTGCCTCCCAAAATTCCTGAATATCTTGAAATATATCTCCCTCTGCAATATCCAATTTATGTTCACTTTTTGTAATCTTACTTTCAAAAAGTATATTGCCTTCTAATTCTCCGATTGCAGTAATATACACATTCACACTTTTTTGTATACTAGCAAACATGATCAAGTTTGGAAAACTAGTATATGCTCATGTCTCCCTTACAACTTGAGACATTTCCACATCATTGACTGCAATCTCTTTCTCTTGCTCAAGTCCTTCTAGGAAACATGCCATCCATTCACTTTGTACCTGACTCATCTCAAGTACATCATCAATATGTTGTTCTTCATTTCAAGAATAACTCTTTTCTTCTTCCTTGACAACCTCCAGTGATTGTCTTTCAGATCCTTGACTAATTCTGACAGTCAATTCAACTTCCTTTAGTTGTAGGACTGTTTCTCCCTTATCATGAGACACATCTACCTCACCTTCATCCTTATTGTTATCTTCTTCTTTGTCATCAAGCCAGTCCTTCTGTGGCACTACTTCAACATCCTTCATCAAAATAGAATTTTGATCCTCCATCACTATGACAACTTTAGATGTCTGTCCAACAATCTTCCTTTGCCCATTTAGATAAACCAACTTCTTTCTATCTTCTTCTATAACAGGTTCCTCATCATAAAATGTAATCGTCTCATCCCCATTGGAGATTCTTCCTTCATTAAATAAGGAATTTACAAACTCCTTCTGCTGCAACAAGTCATGATTATATTCTTCTGAAAGAAATTTCTCCTCATGCCTTACTTGGAAACTTTCAACCTCACTCAAGACAGTTCCATAAGATAGATTGTCTTCTACAATACCTGTAATCACACTCCAATTGTTAGTTTTAAAATCCCAAGACCCAATGGTCTTATTTGATGATTTAGTCATCAAATCTTCCTATTGTTCCAAGTCTTCCACATGAATCAGAAAGTCTTCAATAGTCCTCTTCTCATCTTCCTCAAACATAACATCTAAATGCTTGATTTCCTCCTTTGCCTCTTTCTGGTTTTGGATATCATCATAAGACAAATATTTCCTACTTTCATCTTTTACAGTATGCTGAAAAGATTCACTTTCTCCCAACTGTGCATTTGCATTTGAATGAGACTCAAGTGTCCCATCTTCTTTCAAAACATAATTTTTGTCTCCTTCGTTCTTTGTGACAATGTTAGAAAATTGTCCTTATTCATTCTTTTCACCTGCAAACATACACAAGATATCAGTTTTAAAACATTAAGACCTCTTGGCCTCACTTGAAGTTTCATTCCTCAAGTCTTCTCCCAGATAACCACTTGCCTTGAGTATCTCATCTTCCCACTGAAAATTCATCAGTTTCTCTTTCATCTTTTGTAGCTTATGCCACCTCATCTTTCTTCTCATAAGGAAACCACACCTCTGATCTTCCTTCTCCTTCTATAACAACTCCATCATGACTTCCAGATGGACTTCTATCTCAGCTTTCTCCCTCTCATAATCTTCATCACACAACTGTCTCCATATGCCATTGACTTTGGCACCTTCTTTTTGCACTATGTGGTTGCCTACTGAACATTTTCGATGACTTTCAATAGTCATCTCCTTGAGTTTCTTTCACTCTCTATGAGCTGCACTAGCCTCTGCAGTAACGATACCTTCCTACTACAACTCACCTCACCAAGTCTCCTCTGTACTTGGTCTTTTGGAAAGCACTGGTTCTCTATCTAGAACCTCCTAGCACTCTTATTTTCTCTTTCTATACTTACATCCACAACTCATCTGCACTCGAGAACACAACTGTCCTCTTGTATTTTAACCTCAGCTGAAATGCTATGTTCTGGCCACACTTATTCTTTCTCTCAATAACTCTTACTAAATTCCTTCATCACTGCTCTCAAGGCGGTGATCTTCTTTTGTTGATATGTTTCACTACTGCTGCTACCTTCACCATTTTCATAGCCACTTCTCCCAAAGTAGTTAGCCTTGTCAAGGAACTCAATGCTCAGGCTACAAGCCTCTTCTTCTCTTGCATGCAAAGATTTTAAACTTACAAATCCCTTTGCAAACTTCTTGCTCTTTATTTCTTTCCTTCTCTAATACCAATTGATTCTAGCCCAACATCCTAAGCATCCTCCTCCCTATTCCTTCAATGATTTATCCAAAACCATATATATAGTTGTACTATATCCATGTTCTATGTTCTCATTTGATATGGGGTTTAGCAGAGGCCCCATCTCAATCTTTTCATTAGTAATGCTTCTAGTATGCAACCATTTCTATTATTACAGGCATGCCACAGAAATCCAATAGTGTTACAGGAATATTGAATGATTATAGAAATGTAAATATACTGCAGGAATACTTCTTTCTTGCACACACACCTTTCTCATGATTCAATGACTATAGTCGCATCTCAACAGAAACAATTTATTTGCTTGGTTGTAACCTTGTGTGTTCCTCATCACGACCCTCTATGTTCATTAACTGCTTAACACTTTCCCTATTTTCAACATCGCCTTCTTCAACATTTTTAGTTTACTTGGAGATAGCTCTTGATCCTCCATGTATCTATGCCTCTTGCTCCTATGAAAGGTTCTCCAATGTTATGCCTTGTATCACACCATTACTCTGTCACCTCAAACTTCCTTGACTGACCATTCTGGTTACAATTCGTATAAGGTTACCCTCGAACCATGCTAAACCCATGATCTGATCCAAGCTCGAAAAATGTGCTCACTGCTCAGCAGTCAAAGAAAAAATAACTTGTAAATACGAAGTATGGAGCTCGATTCAGTTGAAAAGAGACATGGCTCTGTAGTCATAAATTTTATCCACGACTCTAGAAATAGTGGAAATCAAACAAATTACGACGATGTTCAACAGACACTCTACTCATCAAATCATTCACATAAATGTTAATAGAAAATGAACTTAGATACCACGACACTCCATTTCATCATTGCGCATCACTTATGTATGCACTTAGCATAGGAATTTCGATTCCCTTCATCAAATCCTTGCTTCAATAATGCAATACAATAATTTCTCTGGCATTTTAGGGCACCGGCACACTCCTTGATGATTTCCCAAATCGATTTCAAGGTAGACTCTCTCAAATGGTTTACCCTAATATTTAGAACTAGAAGCTCACGTTCAGAGCTTCTACCCAACTCTCTTCTCCCTTAACAAAATCAACCATTTTGTTCTTCCACTAGCAACCCAATCAACTGTAGGTACTCTTCCATCAGGGTTATATACAGTCCAGTATATATCTACCAAATAAGACAACATTCATTCACAATTCAATATTCACAAAGATGCACAACAACAGATAGAGATTGAATGAATTCTTTCTTTTTCTATTAATAACATGAACTGTACAAACAAACCCTGAGCTAATCTTCAATGGCCTGATTATTCTCTTCTTGGCCATCCTCTCTGAACTCTCAGTCTCTAAGTTCTCCTCCTACAGAGTTATCTCCCCCTACCTCAAGACATAACCCCCATATTCCACTACAAAACATAACTTATCTTCTCATTCAACTAACTCCTACAAGTCAACAACTAATTCTATTTTAAGAAAACTACATTTACCTCATCTATGACTCATACAACTACTAGCTACAAAAAAGCAACCTCCCTACTCAATTCATCCCTTCATTTCAAGGATTTGTTACATGACTTAATGCTTATTGTTGGCCCTTGACCAAGTTTTGGGATAACCTTGGTCATTTTGACTATTTTTGGACTTTGCCAGCCTGTCAAAGATGGAGCACCAGGCGAAGTAGAGATCACGGGATCTCGGTCCACTTTTGGGCCCCTTTTAGGGTTTTGGGTCAATGTAATGGGAAAGCAATGTCAGCTCGTGGGTTTACCCATGCTTAGGCCCACTTTTGTAATGTATAAATAGATACTTAGGAAATGTAAGAATGGTCGATGGCTTAGTGCTAATAGTTATATCTGTGTGATCAGATGTGGATTGTAAATGCTTTGTGCATGATTGTAAGAGGCTTGTAGAGCTAAGTGCAAGTTGTTGTAAGAGGTCGTAGAAGGCTTTGTGTTGAAGTGTAAGGAAGAAGGATCTAGCGAGTTGCACAAATATTTTGTCCTATGCGAAGAAGGGTTTGAGGCTCTGTGTTGTAACTGACGATTGAAGATACTAATAAAGAACAAGAAGAGTTGGTGGATGTAGCCCCAGGGAGGGGGTGAACCAAATAAATCTGTGTATTATGATTTGTGCTTTAACTTGATGTGTTTATCTCTTTCTTTGCTAAGTTCTTTGATATATTTAGGTAGATCTACTTATGCTTTGTGCTTCTTAGATGTGTATGAATGTTAGATCTGATATGTATGAAGATGATTAGTGATGATCTATGGGATCTGATCTATTTTACTGTTGCTAAGTAATGAGATATCTTAGATCTAAGTGAATGTTGCGATGCCCTGGGCTATCTGCGAAGTATAATAAGGGTTGAATATTGATGAATGATCGATGCTATGTGAGTTGTAAGTGATATAATCACAGATTTGTGTCCCAACTAAGGTTGTAGACACCTGAGTCTTGCAACCACCCCTGCTTCTACCTCGGGTGAGACTTCATCTGCTTCGCAGGTGTTGCCGAAAGGGCAGGTAGTTAGGGTTTTTTTGGTGTTCTCTTGAGTGTTGAACCCTGGGTCTGCCCCTGTGCCAACAAATGGTTTCGTTGTCGAGACCTGAAACTGGGATTGCTGGGAACTAAGGAAGAGGAATCTTTGTGCAAATATTCATCTTGAAACTATGGAAGCTCTGTGCGTGGATATGTGCCCTAGTGCACAGTACTTTACTTGATCCAAGAAGCTTTGTGCTAAAGAAAAGAAGTCTAGATCTGAAGAAGAGAAGCAAGATCTGAAAGCTTAGTGCTCTAAGAAAGGTAAAAGTGGAAATTTCTGAAGAAAAGAGGTAAGATCTTTAAGCTCCATGCTTTGATAGAGGTAAGAATAATCAAAAGTTTTTAGATATGGAAACTTTGTGCTCTGCAAAAGTAAAATAAGTGAAATTTTTTGTTTCTAGAGTATGGATCTAGGTATGTTTGATAGATTCCATCCTAGCTTGAAAACTAGGGCATTAATAATTGAAAGAAAGTTTGATATGAATAGATCTGATAAGAATAGTGATAGATATGTTATACCTATGCATAAAAAGAATTTTTGGGCTAACAAATAGATGTAGGATCCTAGAAAGAATTTGTTGCAGGTTGGGGATCAATTATAAGAAAGAGAGGATTAACCCTCTATTACAGTTGTAGAAAACCAGGACATCTAGCTAAGGAATGCCCTAGTGGAGGACCTAGTTATCTTTGTTGCAAAGCTCTAGATCATGAAGTATTGGATTTCCCCAGAATGATTGTTAGGATCGAAGGAATGAATTTGAACCCTAATGAAGATCCATAGATAACAAAACCTCAGAAAGAATTAGAGAAAGTATTAATTCAGATGAAAGAAACCCTGAATGAACACCAACATGTCATATTATCAGAGATCTTTAAAGAAAAAGAATGCATTGAAGTAAGGATAGGGGACTTCGACATTGATTGTGTTCTAGATGAGGAAACACAGATGAATATCATGACAGAGAGAATGTGGGAAGCTATAGGGAAGCCTGCCATGATTCCTTCACTAGGAGGAATAGGACTCTTCAGAGGAAAATTGGTAAACCTATGTGGAAGGCTCACTCAGATATCTATGAATGTTAATGGAACTTCGACTGAAGAAGATTTTGAGATTATTAAATTTATTGAGGACATCGCCCCATTTACTATGTTACTTGGAAAACCTTGGATTGAAAGAGATCAAGTTAGACAAAAGGAAGAAGTAGAATTTTTGGGATAGAAGAAACAAGAATTAAAAGATTTTATGACCAAGAAGATTGCACAATTGATTGAAGAACAGAAGAACAGATCGAAGCTCCTTGACACTAGAGACCCCAATGTCGAAGCTAAAAGAATGTCAGAAGGCTCGTAGAAGACTGAAGAACCTGTCCTAGAGAAAGAAGAATTATTACCCCGGAGATAATCTCAACAACGAGCAGTGACTATGCGAAAATAAGATAGGAATCAGAACGGAAAAAGACAGACCGAGTTGAAGATTACTGGGAAGAAGGCTAGAAAGTTAAGTAAGAAGAGGGCAAATATTGAAAAGTTACAGGAGATTCCATATGGAACATCGTAGAAAGAAAACTTGCAGAATGGGAGCTTCGTCAGGATATCAGAACAACGACCTATGGCACTTTGTTGTGGCAAAGAAATATAGCCGTTGGACCGATATACCCATTTGACTTCCGCCTCGAATGGACATAAAAGAATTAAAGGATCACCACCAGACCGTTGGACCTCGTCATAATGGACACATCAATGTTAATGGAAGTTGCATACCCATTGCAAGAAGACCATTGCCGAATTTGTTATTTAGCTTGTCGCGCCATGCCTGAAGAACATTTTTTCCAACTGAGAATTCGAAGCCCACAGAACTAGTGATTGTATACAATGGTCATTGAGATCTGATATTTCATCCTAGTGTAGTATCTGAGATCATCATGACCCCGATTATTTTTCCCGAGCACGTATGTCCAACAAGCTCACCATAGTTGAAGAATCCATCACATAGGTCCTCCTTGATTTAATGACTGAGAGAGTCATGTCAGAAAGAGGAATGTCCACCAGAGTCCAAGCATCATCGACAAGATGAGTAGCAGCTTCTCCCTCCACTGCTCAAGCCAGACCATCCCGACATGTTAGAAAACGGGATCGTGGAGCAATAAAATAAAACAAATGCAGAAACAAAACACAGAAGACACACAATACAAGAGAGACACAGATTTACGTGGTTCACCCAGTGTGGGCTACGTCCACCAGAGAAATTTCCAGGTCCTTCCTTTATTATTATCCAACAAATGAAGGGATACAACCTACAACAAAACCTGTTGTAACTTCCTCTTCTTTCTCTCATAGTCTCCTCTCTCAAAATACAATATTCACCATCAATCATAGCCGCACTACATTTCCCTCATAAAAGAGGGTTGCCTTCTAGGGAAAAAAACCCTAACATAATCTCTACCATTAGATCTGCGACCTTATAATGAACGGTCCAGATTTACAATGAAATTACAATATACTTTTATAAGGCAATTTTTGCTTCG
>ML786633.1:490561-526638 GCA_009831015.1 Picea engelmannii
TTCTTTGCTACTCCGCTCAATGGTAGGAATAGATCCTTCTGATATAAATAGTCTTCCATCTGCATCTTCCATAACTGGTAGTTTTGGCCATTAAATTTATCGACCCTAAACTTTCCATCTTCTGACATTGCTCCCACTCGAACTAAGAACCCTCTTTTCCTGTGAGTTACCTTATGCTCTGATACCAGTTGTTAGAAAATGGGACCGTGGAGCAATAAAATAAAACAAATGCTGAAACAAAACACAGAAGACACACAATACAAGAGAGACACAAATTTACATGGTTCACCCAGTGTGGGCTATGTCCACCAGATAAATTGCTAGGTCCTTCCTTTATTATTATCCAACAAATGAAGGGATACAACCTACAAAAAAACCCGCTGTAACTTCCTCTTCTTTCTCTCACAGTCTCCTCTCTCAAAATACAATATTCACCATCAATCATAGTAGCAATACATTTCCCTCATAAAATAGGGTTGCCTTCTAGGGAAAAAAACCCTAACATAATCTCTACCGTTAGATCTGCGACCTTATAATGAACGGTCCAGATTTACAATGAAATTACAATATACTTTTATAAGGCAATTTTTTCTTTGGGGGCTTTTCCCCCGAACCCCCACTGGGGGCCCGCTTGCCCCCAGACCCCCCAGTCGGGGGGATAGCCCCCCTGGACCCCGCAGAGGGGGTACCCCCCCTCTGCACTCCCCCACGTGGAAGAGTGTACATACTTATGGGGTGTAAATACTTCATGGTGTATAAACACGGCTGAAAGTAAAAGACCTATAAATCAGGAAGATAATCAGGCTCCACAACCAACACGACATGTTGATGATAAGCGAATGAATCATAAGGATGATCTTGTGAACGCTAAACTGATTCCAAGCATTTTTCCTGCTTACCTACCCCCTCTGCATGGTGAAATCAACCGTGACAGTGTACCTCAAGAATTTGAGTATGCTATGGTCACTGTGTACCTACTGAAAGGGGTGTGCACAGTTCGTGTCGATTAGGACAAGCTTGCAGCATTGAAGTTTAGCGACTTCAACCTCGATGACATGAAATTCTACAGTATGCTCACCCCGCACAAGTATCTAACAAAGATGAAGGGAAAGAACTCAAATATCATCCCGCAGTCTTGGACCCACAACCTTGCGCAGTCAACATTGTTGAATGTCATGAAGATCCCACACTTTGGTAGGCACCAGGAGGTGAATGCGTGCATAAAGTTTCTTTTGTCTTGCTATCATGGAGGATACTTTTTGTTGAACTGCCATGTCAAAGTGGATCTGACCTTGATCAATCGGATAACAGGACTCAGCATGCAAGGCCCTGACCCACAATCCGGGAAAGAGCACAAACAAAGTGCTAGCAGCAAATATCAAAGAAACCTATGGCAATGTAGAGAAGGGCACGCAAGGCTACAAGGTAGCCTCTATATAGAGTGGCGCAGTGTGCCTTGCCTGTCAGTTGATCACAGGCAAGCTAGTTTTCAAGAACTAGCCCACACAAGTGATTGGATTTGTAGTTGATCTCACAGGGAAGTGCACAGAAGGACTTCAAATGAATTGGGTGAAGTACTTAGTGAATCCGCTCGAAATGGATTGTAGGGAAGCGTAAGACCAAGGGTATGAGTTCCATTTCAATTGGCTTCTCATACTGATCACCTTCATAGCATGGGATATGCCGGAGGGTGCCACTTTCCCAGAGACCGAGCCATTTGAACCTTTGGCTACGAGGTTCATTACCCTGTGGTACTCAACCAATATGAGCAAGAAATGGCAGTCGAATGTCGTCTTCCATGTATACTACAACTAGCTGAAGATCGCCATCCAGTCTACGCCTTGCATTACCCCAAACACACTCCACAGATTCAGACCCTTAATGAAGTTCAGCGTGGATTGCCACTTCACTTATATAACAACGTGAGCTAATGAACACAAGCAACAATTGCAGTCTTATTACAAGTTTACCGATGAAGACATCGAAGAGATCACTAAGGATTGGTCAACAGACTTTCTCATTCCAATGAACCCCATAGATTTGTCCAATATTGATAGCCCAGAGACTGTACCGGATACACTAGGACCAAGCAAAATGAAGAATCCTGAATAGGTTCACGAAGTAGACAGCTCATCTGTAAGGACTGCCTTTATCACACCAGATGAAGGAGGTGATGGCGAAGAGATAGAAGGCGTAGAAATTGAACAACAAAAAAGAGAAGTACCACCACCTAGGGATGAAGAAGACTCGTTGAAGAAAAGGAAGGTCTCACCTCTGAAATCTTCCTCTCGAAGGAAACCTAGAACCCCTGTAACCAATATGCGAACTACCCTCACGTTGGATGACTTTGATTTCTTTGTTGTAGTAGTAAATGATGCTTCAAAGGAGATAGTAGAGAAGCAGGAGGCGAAGCAAGAGAAGATGTATAATCATATAGATATTGAACTCCAAGGAGTGCAGCAGGCACTCCAATCTAGCCTCGTAGTCCCCACTGTGCCTCTAATAGGAGGGACAATAGACCTAGGAGATGAGCCATCTCAACTTCACCAGATTGTTGATATGTTCGAAGCTCACCTTCAACAAGCTTAAGAAGACAAAGCACAAGCCACCCAGGCTTTGAAACAGGTACAAGGAGTACTTATCGAGCAGTGCAGTGCTGCCAAACGAGAAAAAGTTGCTCTTCAAGTACAGTGGGACAAAGAGAAAGCAGAGCTACAACAAAGCAAGGAACAATTGCTCCCAAAGCAGCTTGAAGTCAAAGAACTATTCAACAGATCACTCCGCTCTGTGACTGTTATTGAAGTACATGTTGAAGAGAGAGTTCCATAGTAGGTGTCACAACTTGAAGAAGTTATACAGAAGCTTCAGTAGCGCATTATCGATCTATAACTCTACATTTTTCCCGAGACCCCTCAGGAGATAAGAGACCAACGAGAAGCAACTGCTCGTAGTACAGTTCACCGATTGAAATATCTTGCCTTGGAGTGCAAGAAACTCAGTAACCAGAGCACCCAGACTCATGAGAACCTTACATAGAATCCAAAGTTATAGGGGCTAGAGTCGCAACTTCAGGAAGAAAAGAAACATCTAGATACATTACAGGTGTAGTTGAAGGGCCTATTTGCAGTGGATAGAATGAAAGGATCTCATGAACAATGCACAACTCAGCAGCATATACATATGATCCAGAGAAAAGTAATGAGAGTCACTCAGCGAATCCAAATGGTGTAAGATAAGGCATGCATGTTATTTTCCGAGATAAAAATCTAGGGAGAAGAGCTTGAGAAAGTCGTCATCACTACAGAACAGTGCCTGGAAGGACTAGTAAATGACACAGTGATCCTGAAATTCACCTAGCAGGAGGCCACAATGAAGTAGTAGGTCGAAGCAGCTCGAGCCAAGATCGAGGCTTTCAAAGTAGAATTACGCAGACCATAGTGACTTGAGACAAGTCACAGGTGAGTGTTGGGGGCCTGTTGGCCCTTGACCAAGTTTTGGGATAACCTTGGTCATTTTGACCATTTTTGTACTTCGACAGCTTGTCAAATATGGAGCATTAGGTGAAGCAGAGATCACGGGATCTTGGTCCACTTTTAGGCCCCTTTTAGGGTTTTGGGTCAATGTAATGGGAAAGGGATTTCGGCCCGTGGGTTTACCCACGCTTAGGCCAACTTTTGTAATGTATAAATAGATACTTAGGAAATGTAAAAATGGTCGATGGCTTAGTGCTAGTAGTTAGATCTATGTGATCCGATGTGGATTGTAAATTCTCTGTGCATGATTCTAAGAGGCTTGCAAAGATAAGTGCAAGTTGTTGTAAGAGGTTGTAGAAGTCTTTGTGTTGAAGTATAAGGAAGAAGGATCTAGCGAGTTGCACAGATCTTCTATCCTATGAGAAGAAGGGTTTGAGGCTCTGTGTTGTAACTGACGATTGAAGATACTAATAAAGAACAAGAAGAGTTGGTGGACGTAGCCTCAAGGAGGGGGTGAACCACATAAATCTGTGTATTATGCTTTGTGCTTTGACTTGATGTGTTTATCTCTTTCTTTGCTAAGTTATTTGATATATTTAGATAGATCTACTTATGATTTGTGCTTCTTAGATGTGTATGAATGTTATATCTGATATGTATGAATATGCTTAGTGTCGATCTACTGGATCTGATCTATTTTATTGTTGCTAAGTGCTAAGATATCTAGATCTAAGTGAATGTTGCGATGCTCTGTGCTTTCTGCGAAGTATAATAAGGGTTGAATATTGATGTATGATCGATGCTAAGTGAATTGTAAGTGATATAATCACAGATCTGTGTCCCAGCTAAGGTTGGAGACACCTGAGTCTTGAAACCACCCCCACCTCTACCTTGGGTGAGACTTCATCTGCTTCACAGGTGTTGCCAAAAGGGTCCATAGTTAGGGTTTTGTTGGTGCGCTCTTGAGCGTTAAACCCTAGGTCTGCCCCTATGCCAACACTTACATAATTTCTCCTTAACTAACACCTAATAGTAAGTATATTCCCTATTTATCTTTAGTAGATATAAAGTACTTTTCATATGAGATTTACAATGGCCCCTCCTTGGGTTGATGTCAAGACCTAGAGGTCTGAATAAACATTCATGATTTAGATTTGGAGGACTAATTCTCTTGTATCATAGGCCAGAGAGAGGGAAATGGATTTGTACCCTTGGCCTAGTATTACAACTACGTGGGTCCTCTTGAAGAATGAGGGCCACCTCAAGTACTACAAGGAGGCTAAATCCCTAAAGGGGAATTCTTCCTTTCTTTCGTAGTTGATCTTTCGATGGGATGCCCATCAGAAGGAATTCAAAGTTGGTCCTCATCAGTGGTACCATCCCACTGAGGAGGATATATATTTTATCACTGGGTTATCTAGGAGAGGGGAGTATTTTCCCTAGTTTCCTGATGTCCCAGTGGGTGTTGCAGTTGAGATTCATCTTGCCTACTCTCAAAGGTATATTGCGTGAGATATACCTTCTTCTAGTTATTTTCAGGTGGCTGGTGGACAGTTACGGATCACCTCGTTTGGTGCGGATGACATTAGGTGCCTCTCATTGTTATTGTCGACCATTTCACACTTTACTGGTGATGGTTAGTGAATTGGTTGTGCACTTTTATATTATTTTTATTCTTTGATATAGAGGCCACGACTTATTAGGTGGTCTGCCATTTTATTGAGGTAGTTTTATATAGCACTGGATAGATGTTGTGCTATGATATATGGGAGGGCGGACTTCTCATTTTCTTCAGAGTTATTTCATTCATTTTTTGAGAGGTTTTCCAGAGGATTGCGGCTAGAAGATGGAATGTCACAATTGGCAGGGTAAAGTGGTTGTCCATTTTCATCTACCAACTAATTGTGCTATGTTGCTCCTGATAAGACCTTTCGACGTTTTTGAAATGGTACTGGAATATTTTCTGCATCTAAACTCAATTATGAATCAGGATCCTGTAAATTTGGATACATTTTTATTCAGATTGACATGGATAAAAAAATAAATCAATGAGATAATCGAAACATAAATAAAATAAGTTAAACTTATTGGAGATAGAAAGGGAGAACTCCACGATGGACTTTGAGCAATATGGAATGTGATGGAATTTGAAGAATTGGCCATTTGATCATACAATAAGATTTTCTCCGTACATTTCAACAAAATTAGAAATAAATTTTCATGTACATATCTAAAATAAATTTCGAGGACCATACCACAATCTGATTTTGAATATAGTTCTGAAACCATTTTTTAAGAACAAGGCAACATAAAACGTAAAATGTATATTGAAGTATTGTAATCCATGTGAATCCATCCTAAAAGATAATTTGACATGAATATACTATTTATGTGCAAATAAAAGTTCAAATAACTTTAAAATCATCTCAATGCGCTTGTAAACCAAAAACACATCGGTGTGCATATTAATAATAAGCATCAGTGCGTTGAAAAATTAACCACACTTTGTTTCGAGATTTTGTTAATAAAAAATAATTATATGTTATCGATGTGTCAATTAATATGAATGCACCAGTGTGTAATGTAATATGGATGCACCAGTGCGTCTTACATAAACGCACCATCATGCCGAAAACATAAAAAATAAAAAACACATTCTTTTAAACAATTAAAAAAAGAGCGGGAATCGAATTTCATAAAGTCATTTAAATACTAAAAAGCTATTCACTATTTCATTATTTTGAAATTTTTTGAAGGGGAGATTCTTGCAAGAGAGACATAAGGAGGAACACTATGGAGGAGCAAAATACTTTGGAACCACAATATTATTCAGAATATGAGAATTTGAAGGGTATGGTGATTCACTCTAAACCCTTTTCATAAAAAAAAAATTAATATTAAGAAGGTATTCATTTTTTTCATTATTTTGCTAAAATTTACAGGAGATAGATTTGGAAGAGAGACATATCGAGGAACACTTTGGAGTAGAAGAATACTTTGAAACAACATAAATATTTAGAAAATTAGGATTTGAAGGGTATGGTGATTCACTCAAGACCCTACATAGTAAAAAATTTAAATTTTACTGTTGATTTTGATAATAATTTTACAGGTTATATTCATATTTGGATTTTAATTATAATTTAGAAAAAAAAATCATACTTACCTTAAACCCCTGTTTTTTTTGCTTACGTGAATGCAAAATTTCACCCTAGTGTTTAACTCCCTCTATAACTTCAAAATTAGGGCTTTTCGTTTTAGGTATTTTAGATCTATTGTGTCTATTTTTATATATAAGTGTTTTCCATGTGATGCAAAGAGACCACTTATTGCATCGGATCCCAAAGGTAGTCGACCCTTTGACTTTTTATTTTTATTTTTTTAAACGGTTTCCAATTTGATGTTTTTTTTTTTAAAACGTTTTCCAATTTTATGGTGCACCTTTTCGACATAAACACACTCGTGCATTTATGTCTGAAGAACACCAAGAAAGTCAAAATTGTTTTATTGTTTTTTAATTTAAAAAATATGTTACATAAAAGAAAATATCATAGATGTTTTCTCATCTAAAAAACACAAAAAACGTTGGCACATAATATTTTTTATTTTTCTTCTCATCGGTGTGTAATTTTTCTATTTTTTTTTTATGAATGTTTAATTTTTTTTCTATGTTTTTGTTTTCTATTGTATTCGTTGTGATATCTTCTATATATATCACACTATTTTAATTCCAATTTTTTAAAAAAGAAATTAAATTATTCGGTGTGTTTTGTTGTATGGAACGCACTGGTGTGTTTTATGTAATAAACACACAAGTGCTTTGTATCTAAAAAGTGCACCGGTTACAAGGATTTTTTTTCGCTGAAAATTATGTGATTTATTTATAAAATATATTTAATAATTTTTGTAATGAATGTTATAGGTTGTATATTGATAAAAATATGAGTGAGAAGAGTTCAAATAAGAAAATTTTTGGTCGACACAATGATGACGCATCCAGAAAAACAAAAAAGGCAGGTTCTTTGTAAATTCGATACAAAATTAATATGGTTCAACTAAATGTAATTTTAACTAATATGTATTAGTTAGTGTGTGTCGTGCAAGGCCACAAAATGAGGAATCTCGATAAGATTATTTTTTATCTAAGTGTAGAAGAGTGTAAAATCTTGATGGAAAAATTACAGATGGATGAATTAGGTGAATGAAAAAATACTATTCAATATGATTTTTTTTTTTTAATTTTCATTAATAATATGCTTAGTAATATTAGATTACATGTTTCAAACAAATTATTAATTCACATATGTTTAATGTTCTACAGACACCAACAACGAGGGAACACAATTTCATCATAACAAAACAAAATTAATTAATATAGAAGATGTAAATGATGATGAATTGGTCCTTAGCTCATCTGGAGTGGTGTTGGAGAATAAAAAAAGGGGGGGGGGACTTTTATAGAACTATGAGGGATATAGTGGAACAAACGTATAGACGTACTTTCCACTTACAATATAGAAATCAATCCAATGATTCCAAGAACCAGGTTATAGTTAAACTATAGGAAGAATTTCCAGAGCATTGGTCAATGAGACCTGTCAGACTTGCAATAGAAAAAACATACAACAACAAAAAAGAATCATTCAAAAAGTAATATTCCTAAAAACACTTTTTTAGAATATCACAAAGTATTGATTTATTAATATATCAATTTTGTGATATTTAGTTTTCATATATCTATATACAAATACTTTATTATCATATTATTTTTTCGGGAAAATTATGAAAATCCCAGAGGACCAACAAGCTGATATATGAAATATGCTAGTAGGAATGTCCAAAAAAGTGTACAAGGAGATGGTCAAAGAAATGGACATAATTGCATCGCAGGAGGAGATATCTCAACAACAACGTGCTTCAAATGTATGTACTCATTGAATTTTTCTATTAGGTACAAATAATTAATTTAACATTAAATATTAATTTTCAAATATTCTCTTACATAAAAAAAAGAAAAAGAAAATGGAACTCATTCTGCAAATAAAACTGGACAACAAGGAATAAAAGGGTTGATAGCAAAGTTTGTGAGTAATTGTTATTTCCATATAACAACTTAAGGATTTTTTTTGGGTATATTTTAAGTTGTTTTACAACAACGATCTTTGAATGTCTTCAAACATGTGCTAACATACAAAGAAGAGCCATCAGAAAAAATGATTGACATTGGGTTAATTAAGGGTTGTGAGTATATGTTGGCATATCAAAAATTAATTGTGGAATTTGTAAGTATAATCTATGTTTTTTTACTTCTATCATTTTATAATTAATGAAACAAAAATAATACTTTATATTAAATCTATGATTTATTATGGGGTATAAAACTTGCAGGAAACAAAGTATGGAACTGAGCCAACAGGAGAATTGTTGAAACAAGGCATGATATTTGATTTTGAACATATGTGTATGATTCATGAGTCAATTATTACTTTGCAGGTACGTCGCTTTTCAATTTATATTCATGTATATTATTTATTTGAATTTTCATTATTCTCACCAATGTAGATAGACTCATTATAGTTTACTTTTATGTTTCTAGATGGAACTTGAATAATAACAAAACAATCGAGGCAATAAACCAAACATTCAGCAAAATAACCCAAGGCATGGAAGTAGCTCGAGCACTACCAACAATTACAATGAAGAATGATGACCAATATATTTGGATATCAATGCAAGTTGCAATTGTATTTTTTTGAAATAATTGTCTGTGAAAATCAGAAATTTTTGTTTAATGTAATGGACATAGTGTCCTAATTGAAAGACAAGTGATTACCGATAAGTGTCCCATTTTGTATGGCAAAGACCCTCTTATTCATATAATAAAATATGTTTTAATTTATTCTATTGTGTTTTCCAATGTCGCTGTGAAATGTTACATCGCTCATTAAATATACCGATGACTAAATATTATAATGAAGAGATGAAAAATATGATGATACAACAAATTAATCTAAACATCATATCCAAATTCACTAATTAAAACATAAGATATATGTAAATATTTTGATAAATAATGGAATTAAAAAATAACAATAATTGCACTATCACAGGTCGATGTTTCTTGGTGTATTTTAATTATTAATATCATAGGCATGTTTAATATTAAAACTCAATGGTCTGTTTCATATGAAATGCACACCGGTGCTTTTATGTAATCAATTAGCACTGGTTTCAATATTTATTTAATACCACAAAATTATATTAAAAAATTGGCCTTCGGTGCATTAAGATTATATGAAGCACTGGTGCTTTTTTGTTATTAATAAGAATTCATGCTTTAGGATTATTAGTAAGCATTGGTGCTTTAGCATTATTAATAAGCACCAATGTGTTTCTATTATTAATACGCATCATCGCTAGTGTGTTATTGATAAGCACTGGGGCTTGTTTGTTACTAAAAATCACCGGTGCTTTCTATTTTTAATGCAAGAGGGGGGGTTTTCCAAGTAATTCACTAGTGCATATTATTTTATACTCATCAATGCCTTCTTATTAATAATGCACCAGTGCGTTCTAAGCCAAAAGCCCCAATGCTTAACTATTTTTAATTCCCCCAATGTGTTTTATTGTTAAATCCCTGGTGCTTATAAGACAAATGCCCCGATGCTTAAATATTTTACTTCCCCGGTCCTTGCATATTTTACTACCCCGGTGCTTGACGTTAAGTGTGCATCACTGGTGTTGTAGGTGTGCATACGCACTGGTGATTGTTCCTTATACTAATGCACTGATTTTTAAACATGTTCTAACACCTCCGGATGCCCAGATTATTTTAGTTATAATCAACTTTCGTTATAGTATCCAAAAAAACATCCGCTATCAAAAACAGATGTAGCGGAGGTTTTTTTGACAATTTTTGCCAATTTTGTAACACTAGAAACCTCCGCTATAACCTTCGCTAAAAGGTCTTTTCCTTGCAGTGAATATATATATATATATATATATATATATATATATGAATGTATGTATATAGTAGTGAAACTTTATATTATAAACCATGTATTTTCTCAATAGAAAAACCAAAGTGAGAGTCTAATTTGGAACATATTCAAGCCAAAATAAAATAAAGTTAATAGATATAAAAAAAAATTAACATATCTTAATTTGACTTGATATGAGGTTTTGACTAGGCGGGTTTTGGTTGATGTTATCGTAGTAAAGAAAAGAGATGGATTTGCAATCGAAACAAATGGCTTGGAATTAGAATAATTCTTCAAGAGAATCATAATTTGACAAATAGGTTTTCTTAAAGGTTCATTTGGGAATCTTGATTATTAGCAAGGGAAAAACAAAGGATGATACAGGATGTCACTAATAGAAAAGGCTTATTTTGAACTAATGTTTGTTTTAATGTGAGTAGGATAGAAACCTAATGATAAGGATTTGAGAAATTTTGAAAATTTTTAATAGGACGATTTTAAGTTACAACACGAGGCTTGACAAAGTGTTGTGGAGAGATCGTATATGGAGGTTTCACTAGTACACATACCTCCTTGAGAGGTAGTTCTTTCAGAGATGCAGGATTTGTTACCCTACCCATACATTCGATCTTGATTTTCGACTATACCCCCTAGACATTGAATACGAGTTGGTATCCTTAGTATCATTTTCTAGGTATCTCATAGGTGATTGCAGGGGTTTCCCACAGTACCTGGGGCAGACATCATATCATGCTATCGGTACCCCTAGAGGGTGCCCTGCAAAGCAAGGGTACTTGCATCGGGTAGGGATGGTTAGTGAAGGTTAGGTAACTGCCTCTCACTCCTTCGTTCTTCGGTTCACATGACTTAATCAACTTGTGTCATTCTCTAGAAGGTCCTTTTATTAACTTATTTACTACCATAGTCTCATGACCTAATCCACCTAAGATGGATTATTGAGGAATTTTTTTGTGTGTGTTGTTTTCCAAGGAATTTGTATAGTGGTGTTCTATTTGTGTGTATAATACCTTAGTAAGTTTGTTGGTACCCACTCTGAGTCATTGATTTTAAGTGGTTGATCAACTAATTCATCTATCTTGGAAGGTTCAAGGCCTTCTACCTGTAAGACTGAATTCTCCACCACCTCCCTTGAGGCATCAACTTGATAAAGATGAAACATTTGTATCAACTTGTCATGTTGACATTGTTGAGATTGATACCACAGAATAAAATGATTCTACACCATAGGTTACACATATATTGAAACTCGAGACCAAAGTCTTCATTAGATTCTTTAAACCTCCATTGACTAGATATGATGATCCTATTCTTGTGTGTCTTCCGAATTTGGGGTCAAATAACATTGACGATCACCCTCTTTGGTGGGATGTTATGGAAGGAACTTCATATGTGTTTGGGTCGGGGGCCCATATAACCCCCACTTCATCTATAGTTGTGGGAGAAGTTCTTCCTCCTTTCCTTTCTAACCAAATGACTAATATGGTTCAAGCCACGAAAATTATGTTAATCACTAGCTTTGTGCCACTCATTGTTGGGTTCACTCAACCTTTGAGGTGGTTTCCTTCATCACCTCTTACTTCTGATGTTTTTCATTTGGAAAGTTCTCGATAGGAATGTAGTACGTATCAACTAGTTCTCAGTTGATTCCTCAAATTTTGAATGTTGGAGCAGGGAGTTATCCAACTCAACTCCAAGATGTTCCTTGGGGAGAGGGGAACATTCCCCCTTCCTTCCCTTCACTTGGAAGTGGTTCCATCCCATCTTATGACTCTAATCCCTTCATGGATTTAGGTGGGGCGGTGATATGGGTGAAGGATTTCAATCCTTCGACATTCCTTCATCATCTAACCCTTTCACTATATTTGGTGGGTTCAAGAGAAATCCCTTCCCTTCATATTGAATTTTGGCAGGGGGAAACCCCTTCCAAGGTCAATGGAATCCTACACAAGGGTTATTCCCTTTGCAATGGATGTTGTGAGAAGACAATCCCTTCCATATTTAGTACAACCTGATGCAGGGGGATTTCCCTTTGCAGGGGATTTCAATAGGGGGAAACCCTACTTTCTCTTATGGAAACTAGATGGGTGGATGTTTTCCTCATTTTATCTGTTTATTTCAAAGTTTCAATCAAAACCCTATCCAATCAATGAACTTTTTCTGGAAACCTGGTGCCAGTAAAAATCCAAGGTATCATTTTCTCATTGCTAATCGTCCCAAAATATCTAACCCCGCTTGTTGGAATTCTGGGTCGTAGCTAAGGTTTCTATTTTTCGCAATGTTAAACTTGTTAGACCTATAGAAACTCATGAATGAGCCAATATGTCATGATATGAAATATCATCTGGTCCCCTCCAAAATACCCTCAAGCATTCCAAATTTCAAGGGAAAATCTAGTGAGGATTTAGGAGATCATGTAATGACCTTTCATTTATGGTGCTCATACAATTTGTTGAATAATGACTCCAACTAGATACATCTCTTGCAATGCACTCTCATGGGATTTGTGGTGAAATGGTATATCAAGATTCAGGTCTAAAAAATTTTCACTTTTCATGATTTAGCTTTTGTTTTTCTAAACCATTTCCAGCTTCCAGTCTGGTACGATGTTGGCATCGATCTATTTTCTATACTTCATCAACACAAAGCCATTCATATTTTGGATCACATACAAGAGTGGTGAAGGAGAAAAAGGATGATCAAGGATAAGATCCCTCTTGATTTCATCCTGTAATTGTTTCTTAATTACTTGTTTCCATATATCTCCAAGGATGTTTCTACATCAGGGGTATCCTCTGAGGAGGAGGCTATTTTTAGGGCCAGTAGTTAAATTTGATATATTTGTAGTATGGTATCCTATATGAGATATTTTTGGATGCACCATGGCGAGGTACTAACCCACCAAAAATAAATTATGCACCACATGTTGATGGCATTGTCATATTTTTCAATAGCGTTATCACAGATCTGGTTGCAAACCAAATGAAACAAATGAAAATTCATCCAACTGCAGTTGGTCAAGATACGACTTCGGTGATTTCCACCATCCAATCATCGAATGTAAATTTTGTGCAATTGATAAACCCAAAGGGTAACCAGCAACCCGAAAGGAAGAAAAAGAGTAAAGATAATAAGGGAGGTGGAAATAATTATAATAATGTTAAATTTGACACTAATGTTAGAGGGGATAAAAAGGAAAAAAATAAGGTGAAGTTTCCATGAAAAAATTGTAAATATGATCACCTTACCCATCAATTCCCTAATATGTAAGAGGCTAAATTCGTGTTGATGCAACAATAGCCTATTGTGTTGAACAACCCGTTTCCTCAGCGACAGAATAGGGTGATGGGATCTTCTAGTGTAAATGTGCAAGGAGGCACCCAAAATCCACCCTTACCAGATGGAAATATGTCATTCATCAATATGGAGGGGTCGTACATGTATGTGTCAACCAAGGCATGTGATTACGAAAACCATGAGTCATCTTATAAATGAAAGGAAACTTTTGATCCCCATAATTCTCTTCACATAGAGAAGCATGGATGGGATACAATGTTTCACATATTGAAAGGTGTGTACAAGTTCTCATCCCACAATCCAAATTCTCAAGTTGCGCCCAACTATTTCATTGTTAAGGACTTAGATCAAATTCCATGTGAAATGTCATCCCTTTAGGAGCTTCATATTTGCGACATGAAATGAACCACATTGTTATCTGCAATAGGATCTACTGACTCCTCGAGCTTACAAGTTATCAAGTTTTATATTTCATATGTGAAGCCTCATCTTCCTTATCACATTTCCTTCCAAATCAATGTTGTGTATGTCAAGCACATTATTGGAAGAACTGTCATTGATGAAGGAGATTTGACATGTGTGATGTCATTGTCTTGTTGGAAATCCATCGAATCTATTGAGTTTTCTTTGTCTCCCATGTTGTTAACTTATTTTTATGGACATTCATTTAGGCCACAAAGTCTCATTTCCTCCTTCCTTGTCTAGATAGGGAGGGGGGGGGATATTTCTATAGAAGTGGAAGTGGTTGATGCTCAGATAAGGGAAACAATTCCTCTTGAACATCAAGTAAAATAAGGGAAACACCAACCATATATTAGAAAACCTCAATCAACCCTTTTTTGTGGCGCTAACCACAATTCTTAACTCTTGTGAGCATGATACATCTCAGTGGCCACAATTATACAATAGTGACTCTAACTTTGCTAATCCCTATAAGACATTGAACATAGTAAAACCATATCCATACTTTCATCTCCAGGATGGAATGTAATGCCATCTAAACCATCTATGTGTTCCTTCAAGTGAGCATGCAAAGATTATTTGGGAAGCTCGTTAAAGTCGAGCAGCATGACACTTTGGTGTGGACAAAAAAGTGGCCATACTAAAAAATAATTTTTATTGGTCGAAGATTTCAAAAGATGTATGCAAGTACATCAAATCCCCCACTATATTTGCCATTTCAAAAACCTCCATTGAGAAATAGAGGTTATACGCCACTCTTACTACTCCTGATAGACCTTGGGATTCCATCTCCATGGATTACATGCCTAGTATGCATTCAACCAAGCATGGGAATGAATGTTTCTTTATGGTCATTTATTTATTCTCCAAGATGGTAGATTTAACACCCTGCAAGAAGAGAATCACAACCAAGGCCACCAGTAAGATCTTATTTGAACGTGATTGGGTTCATTTTGGGATCCCACAGACCATTACTTTAGATCAATACATTAGGTTCCTTAGCACTTTTTGGTCCAACCTATGGTCAATGATGGACACCAAGCTGACCAAATTGACTGCCTTCCACCCACGGACCGATGGAAAAACAAAGGTAGTCAAAAGGATGATTGTCCATATCTTGAGGATGTACATTTCCAAACATCCATGCACATGGGATGAGATCCTTCCTTATGATAAGTATATCTACAACAGAGCCCTCCATAACTCTATTGGCTACATCCCTTTTCAGGTGTTCTTGGGGTTCCAACCATTGGCCCCCATTGACGTGTCTCTTCCCAATGCAGCTGCACAGAAATAATCCTTCCATGCTCAGACCGAGGTTGATCGAGTAGCCAATTTTTTTGAGTGAATGTGGTACATTCAATAAAAATTTCATAACATTTTTCATAAATCCAATTCCAAATACAATCAATGCCATGATCAACATCGGGTGCCACACATGTTTCAGGTGGGAGATAAGGTATGGTTGCATCTACAAAAAGAGCCCCTCATTGAACCCCATCGAAAGCTCCACCCACTCTGATACATGCCTTTCACCATCAATAATTATGTGGGTGAGAATGATTTTGAATCAAGTATTCCTCCTATCCTTGGCTTGCACTCATTATTTAATGTGGAACTGCTTCAACCATATTTTCCACCTTGGATGTAGTCGAGCTCTTGGCCCCTATAGAAGACTTCGGATGTAGTCGAGATCTTGGCCCCTATAGAACTCAATATTGACTTCATTGAAAAGTAGATAGTTGATCGGATCATGGAAACTAAGACAAAGAGAACCCACTGGTAGATCATACAACTCTATTGGGTTGTCAAAGAAGATCAAATTCTTCATTAGGGAAAGTGGTTCACTAGGAGTCAAATTCAGCAGAAGTTTCCCCATTTGATGGAGAAACTTTATGCAATGGTGACCATTGATTCCTATGGGGGGAGGAATGATACAGATGGATATTGGTGGCCACCCACCTGTTCCACTAATTCATAATGGTTTCACATCTTGGTATGTTTTCTACTGTTTTTCAAGTCCCAAACTTCTAGGCTTGTTTTGAGTCCCTAAATGACATTTATTTGATGTGGCAACACCTAGTTGATCATTGAAGGAATATACTGAGTCATTCGAAAAGTGTATTCCTCATCTAGGCCTTTCTGATAGGGTACCAAGTAGACCAAATGGAGATCATATTCAAAATTTGTGCCCCCGAGAAGTTGATGTATCAAATAACCACATCGGGGCCCACAAACCTTTGGCATTTCATCTTTTGGGGTTATGGTTTTTTATTTTTAGGGTTTTGTCATTAATACTTTATCTTAAAATTCATTTTCAACCTATTTGTATTTATATTCTTAATAATAAGCATAGTTGTCACATCTCTATCTTCATATATAATATACCACAATTCTAGCTAGCTTGTGTGCTTTGCATTTTACAGTCTTTTGTATTTTAGACAGTCTTTAATAGAATCCGAGTTTAACTGTATTATTTTGTTTCTTGCAATATATTTGTTTGTTTTCTTGTTATATATTTTCCTTCATGGCATTCTCAATATAATATGGATCATGGACATATGCGATCACGACTTTCGTTTCATCGATCTTCTGAGTTTTTTGCTTCTTTTACGAAGGGAAAATCATCACAATAGACCAAATGTCGTTTACCCACTATAATTCTTTGAAAATCAAGTAAAATAAGGGAAAAAACAACTATGTTGCAAACAACCTCAATCAACCCTCTTTTGTGGCACTAACCATAGTTCTTAACTCTTATGGGCGTGATACATCTCGGTGGCCACAATTATACAATAGTGACTCTGACTTTGCTACTCCCTATAGCACATTGAACATAGTAAAACCATCTCCATACTTTCATCTCTAGGATGGAATGTAATTCCATCTAAACCATCTATGTGTTCCTTCAAGTGAGAATGCAAAGCTTATTTGGGAAGCTCATTAAAGTCGAGTGGAATGACAGTTTGGTGTGTACAAAAAAGTGGCCATAGTGAAAAATCATTTTTATTGGTTGGATATTTCACAAGATGTATGCAAGTACATCGAATCCCCCACTATATATTCCATTTCCAAAACCTCCATCGAGAAACAAAGGTTATACACCAATCTTCCTACTCCTGATAGACCTTGGGACTCCATCTCCATAGATTACATGCCTGGTATACCTTCAACCAAGCATGGGAATGAATGTTTCTTTGTGGTCATTTATTGATTCTCCAAGATGGTAGATTTATCACCCTGCAAGAAGAGCATCACAACCAAGACCACCACTAAGCTCTTCTTTGAACGTGTTTGGGTTGATTTTGGGATCCCACAGACCATTACTTCAGATCAATACATTAGGTTCCTTAGCACTTTTTGTTCCAACCTATGGTCAATGATGGACACCAAGATGACCAAATCGACTGCCTTCCACCCACGAAATGATGGAAAACCAAAGGTAGTCAAAAGGATGATTGTCCATATCCTGAGGATGTACATTTCCAAACATCCATGCACATGGGAAGAGATCCTTCCTTATCCTCAAAATAGCTACAACAGATCCCTCCACAACTCTATTGGTCACATCCCTTTTCAAGTGTTCTTGGGGTTCCAACCATTGTCCCCCATTGACGTATCTCTTCCCAATGCAGCTGCATGGGAATATTCCTCCCATTCTCAGACTGAGGTTGATCGAGTAGTCAAATTTTTTGAGTGAATTTGGTACATTCAATAAAAATTTCATAACATTTTTCATAAATCCAATTCCAAATACAATCAATGCCATGATCAACATTGGGTGCCACATAAGTTTCAAGTGGCAGATAAGGTATGCTTGCATCTACAAAAAGAACACCTCATCGGACCCCATCAGAAGCTCCACCCACTCTGATACAAGAATTTCTCCATAAATAAGTATGTGGGTGAGAATGATTGTGAATCAATTATTCCCCCTTTCCTTGGCTTGCACTCAGTATTTAATGTGGAACTGCTTGAACCATATTTTCCACCTCTCCTGGACACTTTGAATGTAGTCAAGCTCTTGGCCCCCATAGAAATCAATATTGACTTCATTGAACAAGAGATATTTTATCAGATTATGGACACTAAGACAAAGAGAACCCGTTGGTAGAACATCCAACTCTATTGGGTCATCAAAGAAGATAAAATTATTCATTAGGACAAGTGGCTCACTAGGAGTCAAATTCAACAGAAGTTTCCCCATCTGATGGAGAAACTTTATGCAATGGTGACCATTTCTTCCTATGGGGGAAGGAATGATCTAGGTGGATATTGGTGGCCACCCACATGTTCCACTAATTCAAAATGATTTCACATCTTGGTATGTTTTCTACTATTTTTCAAGTCCCAAACTTTTATGCTTCTTTTGAGTCCCTAAATGACGTTTATTTGATGTGGCGACACCTAGTTGATCACTGAAGGAATATACTGGTTCATTCAGAAAGTGTATTCCTCATCTAGAACTTTATGATGGGTTACTAAGAATCCCAAATGGATATCGTATGCAAAAGTTGTGCCCCTGGAAAATTGATGT
Organism: Picea engelmannii; assembly: GCA_009831015.1. Taxonomy (NCBI): domain Eukaryota; kingdom Viridiplantae; phylum Streptophyta; class Pinopsida; order Pinales; family Pinaceae; genus Picea; species Picea engelmannii. The sequence continues at coordinate 509,329 of ML786633.1, forward strand.
ATCGACTAACCACATCGAGGCCCACAAACCTTTGGCATTTCATCTTTTGGGGTTATGGTTTTGTATTTTTAGGTTTTTATCATTAATGCTTTATGTTAAAATTCATTCTTGACCTATTTGTAATTATATTCTTAAGAATGAGCGTATTTGTCACATCTCTATCTTTGTATATAATCTACCACAATTCTATCTAGCTTGTGTGCTTTGCATTTTACAATCTTTTGTATTTCAGACAGTCATTAATAGAATCTGAGTTTAACTATATTATTTTGTTTCTTGTAATATATCTGTGTGTTTTCTTGTTATATAATTTCCTTCATGTCATTTTCAGTATAATATGGATCATGGACATATGCGATCACGACTTTCGTTTCATCGATCTTCCGAGTTTTTTTCTTCCCTTACAAAGGGAAAATCGTCACAATAGACAAATGTCGTTTACCCACTCTAATTCCATAGAAAATATGGTATCTATGGTCTTGGTGATAAAAAAATATCAAATGAAAATTAAGAGCATTGATGTTGGGATGTATCCTTCATTAAATGGTAAATTTTAACTTCCCGATGCCTATTCCCTATATTAACGTTATTCCAGTTAGCTACCAAACGTCAAGATCTTAGATCCCCGTAACTCAAGTAAGTTAATGTCATACGAAGTATTTGAAGGATCCCTAAGTGTTACCCTCTTCGCGCAATTCGATAGACAACCTTGTGCATGTCGAGATGGCTATGTCATTGTTTGTAGATAAGATAGATTATATAGTGATCCAAAAATATGTTGCAGATTCAGATCCTACTCCTTTATGGACATAATAAGTGCATCATCTTACAGATCCCGTATGGGCCCTTAATTCTTCTAATTCTCTCTATTTCCTTGACACTACATTTCCTTATTATGAATCTATCCTTGAGGCAATGACATTGTTGGAATGGTCGTGGGAGGAATTGCATCCCTCATCTTATTTCTGCCTAGAACTCAATTAAATGGAGAAGGGAGAATTTAGATCAATTTTGAATGGAGATGTTGATCACCCTATTAACACCTTAGAAAAGAATGACATCTATGATGAGGGTAAAATGCGCAATATATAGAAAACCATTCTAATCGATATTTCCAAGACCTCTAGTGTCATGGAAAATGTGTTTATTGCTACAGAATGTTCTCTTGAACAGATCTACACATATATTGCTTTGTTTAAATAGTTTCGTAAGCAATAGACCCCTCCATTATTGAACATGAAATTTGAACATATGAAAACGATAAGCCTAGTTGAAAAAAGTTACGACTTGTGAATCCGAGAAAGGAAACAACAATCAAGGAGGAGGTAGAGAAACTACTTAGGGCTAGTTCATCTATCCATTTCCCCTTAATTAATGGTTGTCGAATCATGTTCTAGTAGATAAGAAGCAAGGAATCTGTTGACTCTAAAAATCATCAAAGTGTCACCTTCCTACAAAGAATTGCAACAGATACACTTTTTTTAAAAATATATATATTATGCATACATATATATTAAATAAACTATAAGTGGGGACCCCCTATAGTGTCATTCAATAAATAACCAGGAAGTGCCCCTTTGAAGGAAAATTTACTCAAATTATTTATTCTTTATGGTTGTCTTTGATACTTACGGATCACCTGCATGATGGTTATTTTGATATCAGATTGGATTTAAGTGATAACAATAGTGGTTTAAAATGGTATTCAAAACTCCTCTTTGGGATTTTTTTTTATTCTAAGTACAAATGCTGGGAAAAATCCTCTTCAAAAAAAGTGTTTTATGGTTGTTGTTTCAAATGATAAAAGGGTTCTCATTTTTTATGAATGCAATGACATGATATTTACCCACTAGTGGTTGAGTTTTAGACATATAAGAAAAGGGTAACCTACATACATATGCACATAGCGCATCACTTATATATATTAGACAGGTTATATGTACATGGTCCAATACACATTAGAAAAGATACAATGGATATGGTAGTGACGACCTTATTGTTACAATTGTGATAGCATAATGATTTATATTTGGAAAAATGTTGAATTTTTTTAACGCATATGGGATATTATCCATAGTGCGCACATATTATATATCTTATTGGTATGATCCAACACGTATATTTTATAGGCATTGCATGGTATGGCCGAAGATATTAATTATGGTGGTTAAGTGTTGGAAGTTCATATGTTAGTGAATGTTGATATTTCGAATGCAAGTGGGACATCCTGTATACATATACCATATGTTGGACATTGTCATTTGTCGACAGTGGTTAATGTGGTAGGTGGTCACGTTGGTAACATGTGATCCTAAATGAGATGGTGCTTACTTGGCACCTGTTGGTTTCTTGAGGTTTTGACGTGGCTTCTCTTGGGTTTATAAAATGATTAATGTTGGTTGTCACCCTAGCTCGACGTGACTAGCAGTTAATGCACCAACTTGTAGTTCAAAGCCACCGTTTTGCTTTTTGGCATTCATTTCATTCGCTAGTAGAAATAGACCTCTAGCAACCACAACAACCGCTCGAAGGCGCCTTTTAACCTGCACAACACCAGGTACTAGGGTGTCGATTCCTTGTCATCTAATGTGATTATCTCTTGATAGTTTATGCCTACCTCTGTAATTGCATGTTGTGCTTATCATTCGATGCTTTCATGTTCTATTTTAAAGAAAATAAGGTTGTTTTGCTCCTGGTTTAGGAAAAATGCATGCACAAAAGTTTGAATGTTATAATGGATGGTTAATTGCCATATTTATGGATTTTGGTTTCATACTTACCTTGTTGTTTTGTGTTTGTATATAGCGCATTAAAATAACATAGTCTGATGTTCTGCGTTTTTGGTATTTTAGTGTTTTATGCAAAGAAGTCACATGCAGATCATGGGTTGTTTCTTGAAATAAAATTGCATGTGGCCCTATGTGTACCCTTGTTAAAATAAATGATTTTTCTACCCGCATGCATATTATAGTCAGGCCAAGTCCGAAGAAAAAACATTTTTGGTCAAATCCCTTCCCATATCACCATTCTATTGTTCGTTGGCAACCATAATCTTGTAAAACCATGGTCATTTTATGGTCATTGTTCAGAATTGAAGACAAAGAAAGAGGAACCACTACCTCTATGTATTATGATTAGATTTGTGAAAAATGTCACACTAGAGTCTGATATTGTTTATAAGTAACTCATCAGGCCTCACAAAGTAAATGGTTTTTCTTTGGTAACAATAAAATTTTGAAACCCCTATTGTTTCGTGACACCTCTATCAGATTCGATTTCGTGTCCTTTGGTAATAATAGGGGAACGACAAGATGTATTGATTGAGTAATTTCAATGCATACATATGTATGGCATGTCCTTGCAAATGAAACGCTCTATCTGGTTTGGGGTCGGATTGAACAAGCATTGTTACAATTTGATCATTCGAGTGTTGGTTAATAAGTAATGAAATCAATCAGAGTGCAAATAAATAAAATGTTTGTTTGTATGACTCTGTTGATATTTAGAGTGCTCCCTACATGAATGTTTGACATTTGATGTTGGCATTAATATGTAATGTTTTGATTGAAGACGCAAATTGATGTTAAATAGGGACTAATGCATGGATTTTGATAATTTGTAAAAAAAAGAATAATGTTTGGGCTGCGACAGGAAAATATTTTGAGAACAATTCAATTGATGACAGAACTGTTGTGTGAAATTTCACAACTATGTTTTCAAAGTAGATACTTTATGGAATGAGAGATAAACCAATTTTATTGAACACAATGGTTGTATGGTAACTATAATCTTGTTTGTTGGAATTGTAAGGATTGAATGATAATGGAGATAATTGTAATATAAGCATGTTCATTGTATTTTCCTATCATACTTGACATTTTTCCTTCATTACAATCCATGTTCATCAACCCAAATACATATTTCATTCCCATGCTTAGATTATAATTGTAAGAAATGTTTCATGGAAGAATTATATAAGTTGAAAAATGAGTGTTTAGTTTGTTTGATATCTTCTATGTTTCATATTAAAAGATGCCGATGATAACGATATGTTGGAACTACTCATGGTAAATGAACAGTCCATATTGCACTTCCTGGTCATACTTACCATTTTCCATTCATTACAAACATGATCATGAAATCCCAAGAGCCCTGTAAATCCCCGTTCTAAGTAATTACTAGTTCTGGAATGTGGAATGCATACCAATTGCTTGCATATGTATTGTTATGTATAGAGCAAGGTCTAAACTATAATTTTGAAATTTTTTAGATGATTGATTAGTCGTGCTCTGGTTCTAATATTTGTGAATGTGTGTTAGAATGATTATTTTCAGTAGGGGTAGTCATAGTAGGAAGATTAATAACAAAGGTAGAGGATTGGGTCCCTGGAAAAGGTGAAACAAAAGATTAAGGTTCTTTATACACTTTGATGCAAATTCAGAAGAGTTTAATCAATTGTTACAAACAGGGTTCGTCAACTTCGTTGTCCAACAATCTTATAGACCTTTTCCTATTCCTGAGAATCCATGCCCAAATATTGGCATATCAGTTCCAAATCATAATTCCAATCCTTTAGTTGTGCTAGAATGAGATGGTTGGAAAGATATTGTGCACCCTCCTCCCAGACACTCACAAGGACGACCAAATATTGATAACCTACACTAGCCTCCCTTTCATGCTTGGCCCAATGGTTCAGTACCACCACCACCTCCTTCACATCGGAATTTGCAGCCTCAATCCCAAGCCTCACATGCCCATCATAAGGCCAAAATCATTGATCTTGAAGGAAACCCAGAGGAAGAGAAAGTAGTTGCAGATAGGTCAAAATCATCATAGAATATTCTCATTCAGTCACTTCCCATATGCAAGAGAATGATCAGAAATATGCTAAGGCAAATTTATCAATTGGAAAAAATGAAAAGTATGAGAGTAGTCATAGCAAGAGAGGGGCAACCTCTCACTTTAAATATGGTTTCTCATAATTTCTTTGGCACTTATATATGGAATTTTTTGTACTTTATTTTGGACAGTATATCATTTTTGGACAGCTCGTGTTTATTTTGATAGCTCATATTTGATAGCACTGTTTTGAACATCCTTCTATTTAACAAGCTTCATGTTTGGACAAATTATGAAATGGATAGATTTTGATAAATTGCATAATTTCCACATGGAGTGACAAGGGGATACTATGATTATTTCATTTTATACATAATAATGACATGGATTGTATGATGTGGTGAGATTCATATGTCATGCATTCAAGGTGGAAGATACAAGGATGAAATGATTTATTAGTTCATTAAAGAGAATTAGTGGGTCCCCACTTATTAGTTTTATTTAATACCCTTATAATATTATTATTATTTATTAAATTACTTCACATATCTCATATTAACTAACTAATTGTTAGTTAATAATCTAACTAGAAATGGTTGAGTAATTCAACTACCTTGGAGATATTAAAAGGAGGTAATATGGACAAAGTGAGGAGGAGGAACACATTGCTCTGATAAGTTATTCTCTTACTTCCAAGTGAGATTTAATTACTACTTCATTCATCTCTGATTTCTAAGCTAAGACACTTCTTTTGATAGAAGGATCTGTTAAAGGTGACGAAAATCTAGGACCAAGGAGCATTGAATTCTAATATGCTTTCAAGTTGATTATATGTTTGATAGTGTGCAAAATTATTTTGGTTTCTAGATTAATTTCTCAATGCTAAATAGGAATCTTGTGCAGAGTCATAACATAGTGAAAGATGTGGTTGTTGGCTTATCATTCTTGGTCGATTTGAAGGCACCAGTGGCTTATGTGTGTGTTACCTTAGGCTGCTAGACTTTCATCTGGTCCATACTTTGAAAGTATGTGAAATGTATTGGTTGTTACAGAATGAATGAATAAAATCATTGATGGTTTTGAAACTCTCATGATCCTTCTTATTTCTATCAGATTATGTTATTTTTGCTTCTTGTTTAGATTATGAATTAAAAAATCAGACTTCTTTATTTCAGTTTTCATTTGATAAATGATTAAAAAATAACAGTTGTTGTTTAAGTTTAATAACTTGAAGGTTAATTGAACTTGCAATAAGGATATAAATTAGGGTGATAATCCCCCCTATCTTGTCTTAGCCAAAAAAGATTTGAAAAAATGTTGTGAGGAGGACTTCTATATCTTTTACTCAACATTTTTTTTGGCAACCATACTGGGGATGAAGGACTCCATTTTCATTTCCCTAGTTTGTCTTTTTTGTACACTTGTAAATTTATTGTTTATATTTACTGCTTTAATTTCTATTTGTAGTATTTTTATAGCTTGTATACTTTTTTTCAGATTCTTCTCTTGACTCATGATTGTGCCTAGTCAAAGACATCCCAACCTAGGTAATAGTCTAGAGGATCAAACCAACATTACCCTTACCTTGTATACTCTCATTATTGAGACTGCCAATAGTCAGACTGAACTGAATCATTCTTGGGAAGTCATTTCTGAAGAGGCTCAAATTAGGGAACAATGGAATGCCCACCAGAGGATGATTAAAAACCATCCTCATCATTAATTTCCTAACATGACTGCAAACACAAACATTAGCACATGGTATGTCCTCTTCCTCCCATATATCTCGATGAATATGAATTCAATCACCTGACTTTACTCTCATTTCTGAAGTAGGAAGAAGAAACAGTTGTTCTCCAAGGAAAACAACCTAAGCTTCATCGGTCTTTATCTGATTTGGCTAGTTCCTCATCCTCTCTGCTTCCTTACATCTTCAAAATGTTAGGCACTTGTATTGGAAAAGGAAGTAGTGGTTCTGGAGGTGGCACCAGTAGTTCATCTTATTGGGCCCTTCGTTTTGATAAATAGAAGTTGTGTAAGATATTTCAGAACTTCATTTTGATAAACAGAAGTTGTGCAAGCCATTTTGGAATTAGACAGTTGACCAAAGGAAGGAACATAAATCAGAGAAAATGGAATGCGCAACAAGAAACAGTTAGAACAAAAAATAGTTGTAGGGATAACGCAACACCATCTTTGGGAGAAAGAGGTTGCAACCAAATCAAGAAGAAGAGAGAACTCCCAGGTTCTCAACCAACAATCCTGGATCAGATTATACATATATGGGATCAATATGATTGAAAAGGGTTGTTGGGGTTTTCTAGAGTTGATAGAGTTTCTAGAGTTGAAAAAGTCAATATTACTACTGTTACTGTTGGTATTAGCTGAGTCTCGAGATCTGCATTAAAAACTAGATTGATAATGTAATAGTCATGTAATATTGTAGTGTTGGAAAGAGAAAGGGATTGAGATAACCTTGTCTCACAGTAGTACAAAATCATTTGCTATTATCTTTGGCATGACCAATTGTATCTGTAACTCAAGTTGATCTTGTATTTTGAGAAGAAAACTCGTCATATGATAATACAATGGGAGACCGGAGTTTTCTTGAAAATATATTATGTACTTAGTCTTCTAAATCTATTGAATGTTATGTTATCTTATATTTTATGTATGATATGCTTAAATGGTTATAGCTTACATGTGAATGTCATCACAACTCTATTTTTCCCATTCTCAAATAGGAAATGTTTAGTACTACAACATTTTTAAGCCATCTTGTGTAGGTATGATATGAATCTTGATGTTTCATAGATTTGTCTGAGTATTCTCCTTACCCTTCCCTATCCTATTTGTCTCAGTTGTGCTTCGAGTGAGACTTCTTTCCTCCCGGAAAGATGAAAATTCTAGTGCACTAGACTACATCGGTACCTTTTGTTGGTAACTTGTGAAGGACCCTGGTCTGATCACTTTTGTGCCAATAAAATGGTTCTATTGTCGGGAACTATGCTTTAAAAGGGAACCTGTAAGGATAATACTTCCTCGGTTCTATAGATTTGATATTCGATAATGGTGGGAACAAAATTGTGAGGCCTTTATGTGGAAGGAAGTGGAGTTGTGAGGTAAAAGTGTGAATGCTTCAAGAGATTATGTCTTCTACTCAGAAAGATAGAGTGACCAATATGAGATATTTTGGGTAAAAATCCCAGAAGAACTATTCCATTGGATAGATAGGCTACAAGAAGCTCCAAAATTTAAAGAACGCATCAAGAAGACATGTATGTGGGACACATAAAATATCGCAACACTTCATCAGTTGGATCACCAGATTACATGAGCAGTTGAATTCTGGGTTAACACGACTCTGGAAGGATATATCATTGAATTCACAGCTGAGAATCAACAATATTTTTCATGGTCGGAAGAAATTTTCAAGAAAGGTGCGTGTAGGAGACTGATGAGAGAAATTCCCTTGTGGATCAAAGCATTCTTTATGGAGAAGGGGATGATAAATATTCCCTCGACTAAGATGGTATCCTAAACACCTATGCTTGGGGTAGGGTGATTTTGGGGTAGGATCATGACCTAATAAGGGGAAAGGGTTCTTTGAATGATGGGGGAAGATCAAGAAAAGAATGCAAGAAATGAACAAGCCTTGAAAAGATCCGCCATAGTTGAGAAGTGGTGGCACAAAAAGGTAAAGAAAGAAACAAAGAAGTCAGAGGTGTTGCAAAAAGAGATCAGATCAAGAGGAATAGATGAAAGAAAGAAGGAATATTTGACGAAGGTAAGAAGTCAAGAAAGATTGGTCAGTCTAAGATTATAATGGAGAGAAGCACAGAGAGAAAGGAGTCCCCACATGGGTGGACTAGAAGAGTAGTGTCAAAAAGAAAGGGAAGATTAAGTAGGTCTAGACCTTGCAAGAGACCAAGAAGATTCAGCCCCGATATCAAGAAATATCGGGAATCATGTCAAGAAGGTTGCTCTAGAGGAAGACAACGAGATCCCTCAAATAAAAGAAACCCACCCATAATTTAGTGGAACTAGCCCTGAATCACTCATTCCCTAGGTTTCCTCTATATTCGCGATAATATCTATACCTCATACTTATGCTAGTTCTATTCCATCGCATCTAATTAGTCAGTTGCAGTCTCAAAGTGTAAATGCTGGGAAGATATTGGGATCCCCTGGCATATCGCAACCAGGGCCATTAGGTTTCATTTTAATAGGAATAGTAAGACCTGAAATGGATGAAAATATGGGAGGGCCGATCAATTGATAATACCCAGAGTTTTGGGGTAAAGGGGATGAAGATGTAGAGAAAAATTAGTTCCTATGTGAATCCATCTGGAGATCCAGAGGAACTCTCGATGAAAACAAGTTAGTAGAACTTCAGACTACCTTCAAGGGTTGTACCCTCAAATGCTACATGAAGGCTATTGAAATAGAGGTGAAAAGACAAGCGTTCACCCTTGCCCAAGTTCATTTGAATTTCATCATCGAATTCAAACTACCTTAGTTAGAGCAACAAGCTCTCTCTGAGTTGCGGTAGATTCGAAAAAGGGAAGGAGAATCTGCCTAGGAGGACATTCAAAAATTCAAAGACGTTATTGGGAGGTTAGCCCATCCAATTCATGAATATCACCAGAGGGAATAGTACATCCAAGGATTACTACCTCTGACGATAATTCCTTTAACACAAAAATGGATAGCCACCTTAACAAATGCCTTGGAACAATCAATGAAGATTGAAGCCATGGAGAGCTATCCAGGGCATCTAAGGGTGACTAGACCTCTAGTGGATGCAATATTTTCGTAAATCCAAGGACCAATATATGCGCTAATGGAGAATATTCAAGAATTAACCATACCAAGACCAGAGCGACCTCAAGTGTGGTGTACATGATGCTACAGAAAAGGGCATCTCCCAAATGAATGTTCGCGCATGAGTGGAATGGGACCTCCTCACAACCTGATGGGACCCTCTCCAGGACCAATAGGAGGAGTTGTGCAAGTATCTACAACTCCACCATTCCATGCACCAAGTCTATACCATACCTTTCCAGGCACTCAAACATCTGAGTCAGTTGAGTATTGTGACATTTTTCTGACACATGGGCATGCATCGAGGCAGTTTCCTATCATGCATAAGTACGCGAATGCACCCAATACAATACATTGTGATTTTTTCACATCTACAACACATGCTAAAAATCAATGTATATCGTTGGACGTATTGGTCAACAGACTATTTTGGATAACATTCAGAATAAATGAAACCCCCCAAGGACCTGGAAGAGGCCAGGGAGATGGGGTTGGAGGTGGACTCAGAGGAGCAAGAAATGGAGGAAGAGGGACGATCAGATGTTACAAATGCAAAAAACAAGTTCACTTAGATAGAGACAACCCTCACCCATGATGACCATGTTGCTCTCACTCCAGGACTAACAGTCATGCAACCAAAGACTGCCCAGAACTGATTGTGAAATGGGAATATCGGGTTCGTCAACAAGGAGATAAATTCATAGGCTTGGAAATGAAAAGGGGAACCGAGGGACAACTACCTAATATCAAAATCATTACTCGTGGAGGAGCAAAAACTGGGGTAGATGCAGGCAGTCAACCCAAGATTTAGAAAGAAACTCCAAAGGATGATTGGTATGACACTTTGAAACAAAAATTTTTCTTCAAAGATGTAATAGAAATATTTAAGAGTATCCCTAATCCAGAGATAATGGAAAGTTCCCCTAAAGTCACCTTTCAAACTAAACTTGGTAATCCCCAACCTCATCACCAACACCTAGAAACTTTGTAATTTCAAAGAGACACTATGAGTAGTCTCAAAGTATAACTAATATTGGGTTTCAATTGTTCTTTGTTGGCATAGGGGATGAACAACTAATGGAGAAGTTGTGCAACACCCTTTACCTAATACTGGGAAATGAGGGAACCCCGGAAACCATAGTAAGGACCAACCTCCCTGAAAAAAAATACCCAGAGAATACAAAGAAGAAAGGTGCAAACAATAAAATAATTTAGGTTAGAAGCCCAGCTAGATGATTTTGAAATCAAATATCTCATGCTAGATTTGGGAACTGATGTCAACATCCTGCCCAAAAAGACCTAGGAATCTTTGGGAAAACCTCATTTAGTGTATTCCCCCATCCATTTGAGAATGGTAAACCACTATTGCATTTTCGAGTAGGAAGGTTGGAAAATGTAGAAATAGATGTTGCAGGAGTTAAAACCATAGTTGATTTCAAGGTAATTGAAATTGTAGGAGATAAGGATCCCTACCCTTTTCTACTCAAAATTGAATGGGCATATGACAACTATGTTATCATTCATCTAAAGTAGGACACCATGATGTTTGAAGCAGATGGGATAAAATTGGTTTATCCCTTAGATTTGTATGTAGGTCCTAGATACACTGAGCCAGTAGAAAACAATATGGAATCATATGCTCTTGACCAATTATGCACCATAACAACATGAATGAGACCAGATTACATCAATCCCACTGTGGATGGATCGGTAAGTTGGATAATCATATAGTCTGTTGATGAGGATTTGGAATTAGCATTTGACAGTTGGTAGCAAGGCTCATACAAACGATTCTCAAGATGACACACAACTCTCAGAGCAACGAGATGGATTGGAACTGAGATCAAAGAACACCCAACATATGATGGTACCTCATAGGTACATTTTTCTTACCAACATGGAAGAGAAAATAGCGACGGATCAAAGGATCTTTGTTCTTGACTTAGTCTTGTAGGATACCCCGTCTAGATGGTGGGCTACTCAGAGAACATTGATTGTGGAAAGGGAATACACGAAGTAAGCCATACGATGTCAATTCCAAATTAGGTATCAACTGAAAGAATAAATGAATATATATTTTCAATATGTGCAACTGTCAGATGGACGGTCTAGCCCTAAAGTGCATATTGAGCAATTTTTAAAACAATGGCAAGTTGCAGAATTACCCTCTCACCTATGGGTTGGGTTCAGGTATTTCTCCACTCCCTAAGTCCAATCCCAAAATCCTGGTACATACATGAGGAGACCAGAAGACAAACAAATTGTTGGCATACCTTACAAGAACAATTTTGCAATGACTTCTAATTCACAAGTAAGTACCCCAAGCTTAACACATTCCTTCAAAGGATCTGAGAAATGCTTTTTACTGATATTTGTAAATAGAGATCAAGCCCACTAGTATGTGATGACCATGTTTAATTTATTTAGTATAGTATGAGTTTTGAATCTGAAAAGATAGATGTAGCTTGTTGTAAAGTTGATAAAGACCTGGAAAAACCTGATGACTTAGAATAACTTAGAAACTTAACTATTAAAGAAACATAAGGTAGTAGAGAGATTCAAGATACTATACCTAGTCACACCTGTAGCTCATATAACCATCCACTAAAGTTGTGAAAAGTTAACATAGGAAGTATAGAGAATCATAAGATAACTTACATAGGATATTACTAGGAAGCAGACTATGCATGAAGTCCACATCCTATTGCGGGAGTATGAGGACTTGTTCTTGAAAACATTCTCAGAACTGAAAGGTCTAAAAAGATCCATGGGAGAAATGAAAAACGAGTTAAAACCTGAGTCAAAACCTGTGAAGCACGGACCATACCACCTTAATCCTAAAATAAAAGAGAAGTTCAAGAAGGTGTATATTTTAACCCTGTACAATATTTACTGCAAACATATTTTCAGTAAAAAAATAGAAAAGATACAATGGCAAATACAAACATTACACAGATATTTTTCCCCTAGAAACCAAAATTGGGAAAACCAACATATTCTATATTCATTCATAGCGTTACATTGTTTACAATACAATATACATATAGGAGAAATGACATCCAAAACCATAACCCAATTACCCGAATTAGTCAACAACCCTAATTCCTTAACCGAAAATAGAAAACCATCTGTAAAAACCATGTGTCGAAAAACCGTCCAAAAATGTGACACATTTCTCGAGTAAAAAAAAAAAATCAGGGGCACTTCTCCCGAATCCCTGCATGGGGGAATTCCCACCCCCCGCGCACCTGGTGAAACGCAGACACTACTACTTGTGAAAAGAATATAACACATACCCAACATTCTCCCACTTGTTGTTTTCTTTGCATACAGGGTTACATAGTCAACAATCCAGGGAAGCAATGCCCATGGATCTTCTACACCAAGAGAACTTCTCAATTCTCATAGATTTTGTTAATGAATTTGCAGCATTCTTCAAAGTGTCCACCTTCATCAAAAATACTTTCTTTTCTTCAACCATGCCTCTCACAATGTGATATTGAATATCAATATTCTTTGCCTTTGAATGATAAGTTGGGTTCTTCGCCAGAAAAATTGCACTTTGACTATCACAATCTATCCTTACAGGTTGTTGTACCAACCCAATACCTGAACACATTTTTTGTAACCATATTGCTTCCTTACTTGCATGAGTGGTTTCCATGTATTCAACATCTGTAGTTGAAAGTTCCACTACAACCTGTTTTTTTCTCATCCAACTTATTGCTCCTCCAAACAGGTTAAACACATACCCACTTGTATATCTCCTACAATCCAGATATTTCCTGAGGAAATATCTGTCTCTGGGTTTCCTAGCTAGATGAGGGTTTGAGCTTGTATATACACCACTCTATCCAATCTCGGGATTCCTTGGTATCACAATCCATAGCTAGCAGTGCCATGAAAATACTTGAAAACCCTTTTTACTATTTTCCAATGCTCCTTCACTGGTTTTGACATATACCTACTCAAAACTCCCACTGCATGTGAAATGTACGGTCTAGTATAGACCATTACATACATCAAACTTCCAATTCTACTTGCATATGGAACATGAGACATGTCCTCCTTCTCTTCCTGTGTCTTGGGACACCAATCCGCAAATAACTTTACACCAACAGGAATAGGAACCTTGATCGGTTTACATTCCTACATATTAAACCTCTGCAATATTGTCTCGACATATTTTCTCAGATTTAACCAGAGTTTCCTCTTTTTCTGATCTCTTTTAATTTCCATTCCCAAAATCAAATTTGAAGCATCGAGATCCTTCATTTCAAATTTAGAGGAAAATTGAGTTTTCACATCTTGGATAATCTCCTTGTTGTTTCCTATCAACAACATGTCATCCACATACAAGAACAAATAAAGAAAATGATCACCAATTAATTTAAAATACACACAATGATCCTCTTTGCTTCTTGTGAAGCTAAGTCCCAACATATAAGTAACAAACTTTTTATACTGCATCCTTGGTGATTGTTTTAAACCATACAGGGACTTTTTCATCTTTCATACCAGCTCCTTCTTTCCCTTCATAGCATAACCTTATGGTTGGTTCATATATATTTCTTCTTCCACATCCCCATGTAGGAATGTTTTCTTCACATCCCTCTGTGTTGGACAACTGAGAGGGGGGGGGGTGAATCAGTTGTTACCATGCTTAAACAATTATGCTTCTTTTAAACTCTTTGCAGAAACACTGAATGATGATCACATTAATGCAGGGAAATAAACAATGGCACATTCATCATCAGTCACATATATGAGAAACACAGAGACAGATATTTCCTGAGGAAACCCGTACAGGGTAAAAACCACTTTTTCTTTATATGATAAGTAAGAGTTACATTATTTACATTATCATACATATGAGCACCAACTCATAATGAGGCTACAACCTTTGTTTTGCAAGATGAAACTTGCTGAGAGCACCAAATCTCTGTTTTCTCTAGAACCCACTAGAAGGAAGCACCAACTCCCTAGTTTCTCTAGCACCAACTAGAAGGAAGCACCAACTCCCTGGTTTCTCTAGCACCAACTAGAAGGAATCACCAACTCCCTGGTTTCTCTAGCACCAACTAGAAGGAAGCACCANTGTATAACAGAGAACAAGAGTTCTCCCTTGCACCACCCTGCCACCCTGGTTTCTCTGGCTGCAACCAGATGGAAGATACAACTCCCTGTGTTCAAGCACCCACTTGAACCTATGAGGACAACAATCCTCCCTAACACCTCCCTTCCACCCTGAAATAAATCTTTGCTACTGAAACTTATTACAGTGATATAATGTTCAACAATGGCTTACCAGACTCATCACTGTTCTACTGCAATTTGTTTCTCTGTCTGCCTCATTGCCTTCCTGCACACATGACTTGCGTTGTCTGTTCTTCTGCCATTTATACTCTCTGCACCATGTCCCTTCAATGCAACCTTCCTCTACTGTGTATTTCTACTCCTGTGCTCTGCCTCCTTGCTCACACTTCAATCCGTCTACACAGCGACCACAACAACTCCAACAACAACCACAACCGCTTATCTTCTCTGTACCGTGTATATATTACTTCTGTGCATCTTGTGCATGCAATATTTGCCATTATTCTGCATTCTCATCCCACGCCAATCTCCTCCACATCTCAAGTGCTCTGCGTGATCATCATCATGACTCTTCAACTTCTCTGGCAGTTCAACCCCTGTGTCTATCATCACTAGGTGTTAAGCCGAGATTACTTTTTCTCTCTGGCAGTTGAGACTCTTTGTCTTCTCTGTTATAGTTGAGCTCATCCTTTATGTTTTAGTTACAAGCTCAAACCCTCATCCTACTGTCAATTTCCTCCACGAATCGTCTTCATTTCACTGGAAGATTCCATGTGACTCTTCAACTCCTCTGGAAATCACACCGAAGTCTCTTCGCCTCCTCTGGTAGAAACCATCAATGGTTACTAGCAGTTTCACTGTATCATGCGACAGTAGCTCGCCGATCTTGTTCAAATTCACCTGCACCATTGGATTGAATCCATGGGATCTTGCATTCATTTCTGCATTTCGACATTCGGTAATTCTATGTTGAGTGTCTCGACACTTCATTTCGCGATCTTTGAAGTTCCAATACAAAACTTTTTTACACTATCTCCTTCCACAATATGACTATGGTCATAACCAGGCACCTATGTGAAAAGCGCTTTTCGCGAATTCGCGTTTCGTGAATCTGGAGATGAGGCATCTCGACTTTCCAAGTCGCGATCTCTGAAACCCCAAAATGGAGCTTATCTGGACTGAGTCTTTCCCTTCTCGAGACCATGGGCTGTGACCATAGCCTTATGCATAAGGCGCTTTCACGATTTCCCATTTCGTGAGTCTGGAGAAGAGACATCTCGACTCTCCAAGTCGCGATCCCCAATACCCCGAAATGGCGTGGGATCAACAGTCCTGATCAGAGCTTCATTCAACGGCTACGATTGAATCGCAATTTCGCATATCGCGAAATCGGCATTCTTGTAGCATTGTTTGCTTGCCTCTCCATGTTACGATCCCCAAAACTCTGATATGGAGTTAGATCAATGGTCCAGATCTGAGCTTGATCTGACGGCTCAGATTACATCGCGATTTCGCATATCGCGATATCGAGATTCCTGGTGTTAATAATATTTTACATGTTCAACTCGCGATCCTCAAAACTTCGACATGGACTAGAATCAACGGTCCAGATTCAACCTCGATCTGATGGCTCAGATTAAGTCGCGATTTCGCATATCGCGATTACGCCCGCTTCTCCTTGTTATACTTTAAAAGGTGTGCAGGTTCTCCTTGATCCAATGATGGTCGGGTCCTGCACTTGGATCTAACGTCTGAGATCTGTCCTCCTGTTCAACACTCTTCTTGTCTATATTCTGATCTAATTGCCCTTGTTCTTTCGGGAATTTTGAATGAGATCCAACGATCAGAAATGCTTCTCGGGCCTTCGATCATTTTATCAATGTTGCGTTGCCTTCGATCATTCTATCTTCCTGGACTTATCTTCTATTTGCCTATTGATCATCGCTGCCATAATCAAGCCATCATCACTATTGTACTTGCCAGCGTTGCCTTCGATCATTCCATCTTCCTGGACTTATCTTCTAGTTGCATGTTGATCATTGGTGTTGTACTCAAGCCATCATCACTGTTGTACTTGCCATCAATGACAAGCATATGCTGCCTGTAAAACATACCAAACATCCTATGCACTATCTCTTCTAATTTTATCGAGGTTGCACTGCAGCTTCTTCCCAAAATACTTCTAGTGCCCGTCTATTACATTCTTCATTGCTATACTTCCCATCAATGACAACCTGTTAAAAATTTCCAACAATCTCCCCCTTTGGCATTGATGGCAACAAAGGCACCCAGATTCTTTTCTCCCCCTTTGACATCATTGTCAAAGAGAAGGCATGCTCCCCCTGAGCTATTGCAGTAATTTTAGGAGGCATTAGATATTCAAACAATACAAATCTCCCCCTAATAGGATGGACTCTTTTAGGTGTGAAACGAAATGACACCCAACTTCTGTCTGAGATATTCAAACGGTGTCTTGGCTAGGGGCTTAGTAAAGATGTCTGCAATTTGTTCTGTAGTGGGAATGTAATGGACCTAAACAATCTGATTGGT
>ML786633.1:539116-554646 GCA_009831015.1 Picea engelmannii
CCTTGTACAATATTTACTGCAAACAAATTTTCAGTAAAAGAATAGAAAAGATACAATGACAACTACAAACACTACATAGAGATTTTTCCCCTAGAAACCCAAACCAGGAAAACCAACATATTCTATATTCATCCATAGTGTTAGATTGTTTACAATACAATATACATATAGGAGCCAGAGGCATCCAAAACCCTAACCCAATGACTTGGATTAGTCAACAACCCTAATTCCTTAACTAGAAATAGAAAAACATTGGCAAAAACCATGTGCCGAAAAAACACCCGAAAATGCGACACGTTTCCCGAGGAAAAAAAATTCTCTAGGGCGCTACCCCCGAACCCCTACATGCCTAGTGCAATGCAGACACTAATACTCATGGAAATAATATAAAACATACCCAACAAAAGGAAGTGTAAAAAATGCTTGTTGTAGGACTTATTTTCCCAATTGAAGAAGCAGAGTGGATTAGCCCCATACTTATCTAGAGCAAGAAGGATAGATAAGGCATTCGAGTCTATGTGGACTATAGAAGTATGAACTCTACATGTGTGCACAATCCATTTCCAACACCTTTCAGTGACGAAGTGTTAGATCAAGTTGCGGGAAAAAAATCTTATTTGTTTATAGACGCATTCTCAGGATATCACTAAGTAACAATTACAGAGGAAGACAAGAAGAATACCACATTTATAAATGAATGGGGGTCATTCACATCCAACGTAATTCCCTTTGGATTAAAGAATTCCCCTGCAGTCTTCTCTCGAATCGTAATAGTAGCATTTTGAGAGTTTATTCACAAGTTTGTAGAGGTCTACATGGATTATTGGATAGTATACATCATGTCAAAGGACCATGTAGGGATACTCCAGTTAATGTTTGATATATGTTGTGAATTACATATATCTTTGAATCTAAGAAAGTGCATCTTTTGTGTACCACATGGAAATCTGCTAGGCCATATTGTATGTCGGGAAGGAGTCTTGGTAGACCCAGCTAAAGTTGTGGTCATTATGAGAATTCCACCACCTACAAGTGATAAATTGTTGCATTCTACACTAGGGCATACATGATATTACCACAACTTCATCAATAGATATGCAACTATCACCGCACCTCTAGAAAAATTGTTGAATAAGTCCAAACTATTTCGGTGGACACCAAAGTGTAACAAAGCATTCAACATTCTCAAAGAAAAACTAAGTACTGCACCTATATTGATATTTCCCAATTGGGAAATTGAATTCCATGTACATGTGAATGCATCAGGCATCGCCCTGGGAGAAAGTTTAGCACAACCAGGGGAAGGAAAGATGGACCACCCTATGTATTTTTCCAGCCGAAAAATTTCACAAGCTGAACACAACTACACAAACACTGAGAGGGAAGGTATAGCTATGATTTATGTATTAGAAAGTTTAGACACTATTTGTTAGGATCTCATTTCAAGTTTTTCACTGACCACTCTAGTTTGAAGTACCTAGTCAATAAACTAGTACTTGAAGGAAGGATTTGCAGGTGGCTACTGCTCTTTCAGTAAAAAAAGATTGAAGCTATTGTCAAACTAGGAAGATGCAATGTGGGTCCAAATCACCTTTCCAGGTTGGAGTCAAAGGAAATTTTTGGAGTAGTGGATGATCAGTGCTCATATGCAGACTTATTCTGAATTGAGGCCATCTCAGTGTATCTTGAAGACATTGTTGTCTTCCACAATATAGGGACCTACCCAGAAACTTACTCTGCAACCCAAAAACAACATATGGTGGTTCGTGCAGTCGACTGTCAATTGATTGCAAGACAACTTTACAAATTGGGACTAGACAACATCCTTAGGAGATGTTTCTTGAACCACGAGAGGCAAGATATCATGTGGGAATTCCACAGTGGAGTTATGGGAGGACATGTTGGAGGTAAAGATACTGCATAGAAGGTACTCCAAGATGGATTATGGTGGGATACATTATTTAAATATGCTAAAGAGTATGCTAGATCTTGTGACAATTGCCAAATTAGGAAATCCATCACCCAGAGATGAATTACCCCTTCAGCCAGTTCAAGCACTTTAGGAATTTGAGAAGTGGTTTGTTGACTTTATTGGACCAATCAACCCACCAGATAAATATTCAAAGGCTAGATACATCATTACCGTAATAGATCACCTCACGAGATGGGATGAAGAAGAGGCATTTCAAGATTTTTTGACAAATACAGGTGCTAGATTTATATTTGAAAATGTCATTACTCAGTTTCGATACCCTATAATCCTAACTAGTGATCAAGGTAGTCACTTTATCAACAACACAATTACAACATTGACAACATAATTCCTTATACATCACCATAAGAGATGTCCCTATCATCCACAAGCTAACTATACAATGGAGGCATTCAATAAAATTCTAGAAAGAGGACTAACAAAATTATGTTGCGCAAACAAGGAAGACTGGGATGATAGAGTTCCAAAAATATTGTGGGCTTGCAAGACTACCACAAAGAAGCTACACAAGTATACCCCATTTTAGTTGGTTTATGGGAAATAATTTTTTGTGCCTACAGAGTTTATCACCCCTAGTCTCTATATAGCACATGATACACACATGATAGATGATGAATCAATTGTGCAAAGGATTGCAGACATGCAGGAACTTGAGGAAGCGATATTTCTAGCAGATTTTCATGAGTCAGTTGAGAAAGATAGAAAGAAACCTTGGCATGATAGGCACATTAAGTACAAAATATTTACACAAGGGGATAAGTTACTACTATACGAAAACCAGTATCATAAACATACAGGCAATTTGTGCATGTATTGGATGGGTCCATTTATAGTTGTGGAAATCCGACACTCTAGTATCAAGATAGCACAACTGGATGGTATCCTTCAAGCAGGTTGGTTGAATGGCACCCGCCTGAAACCCTACATTTATCATGATTGAACCAAAGGAATTTTTCTCCAGTCCAAGGGAGCTTGTACAATAGTTATATTTTGATTTTCTATAATTTCTTTAATCCAGTTATTAATGTGAGAGTGTGCATATTGGCGCAACGAGATATGTTTTTTTCTTTCCTTGTAAGTGTTTCTTCTGTGCAGAAATTCTTACTCAGCCACCCAGGGTCAGAAGAGTCACCCTTACATTAAATGAAGTCATTAAACATGATGACGACACTCATTGTGGTCGAAGGGGGGATAATACAAAATGTTATCACATGAGGTTGTCAAGGGTCGTATGTGATTGTTGTGAATACCTATGTATGTACCCTTGTCTCATCTCTCTCTCTCTCTCTTCTCCACCACCAAGTCCTAGGATATTTCCCTTTCATTGATACATTTGTTTTCCCCCTTTGTTGAAGACCTGGTTTCCCTTGGTGTCTTTCCCGACCAAGTCCTGAACCTAAGATTTTATGTTTTCCCAAAGAAGGATGAGCACTCATCATCATTTTGTCTCGAATTATTGGTCATTTTGTTTCCTAAGCCACAATCAAGCCATCGAAGTCCTTATTTACAAAATAAGAAGCTATGGGCACAAGGAGAAACACTCAAAGTGGTCTATTTTGGGCTCGAAAGAAGCAAGCAGGTAGGTTCAATTTTCAATGAAGGAGATCCCAAGAGCATTTCAGATTAGCGGATCTCGGTCTTTCGGAATGTCAAAGTTGCGTTAGATTTAAATACCAGGTAGAATCCCAGAAGTTGCATATCAAGCGTCGCATGTTCCTCCAGATCAAATGATCATTGTTTACTTCGGGACTTTGAGGCTTCCCCTCTCATTTTCCTCTAGATTACTTTCTCCCAGAGTTGCAAATCAGGTGACACACGTCCTTATCCATTAGACGATCAATATTTACTTCAGGAATCCGGACTTCGAGAGTTTTATCTCCTCTCCTCTCCCTTTCATCTAGAGCGTTTTCTCCCAAATTTGAAAGATCGTTATCGCGTGTCCATCCAAATCTAATAGTGGTAGTTTTCTTTGGGACTCCAGGCTTTGAGAGTTTCAGCCTCCTCGCTCTTGTTTTCATCCAGAGTGTTTTCTCCCAAAGTTAACAGATCCTTATCGTGTGTCCTCCCCAGATCGATGGTCGTCGTTCACTTCAAATCTCCAGCTCTACATACATACCACCATCGAGCTCTTAAGTGCCAAAGTACGTGGAAGTCATCAGTTCATGTATGTGGTGCTCTCATTAGTCATGACACCTGACATTCATCTAGTGATGACATGTGGCACTCAGTATAGGAACATTTGGGAATATCATCCGCTTGTTTCCAAGTGACATGTGTCACCTTTCTTTTCACGACATGTCATCATAGTGATGTCAGACCACTATGTCGAATCATCCGTCGGGAAGTCTTCTTGTTCAGTGCCAAAATTAGTGCCATCTCCAAGTGCGGTTAGAATGACCCTAAAGTTGGCAGGGGGATAATCTTTAGTGATGGCACTAAATTTAGCAGGTGAGCCCAGATCACAGATCACGATCAGATCAATGGACACATTTCACTACAAGGATGTAACATGCTCGAATGATAAAATTCTTGAGATGTCCCGCAATTGAAACCATGGTATAGAGAAAGAGTTACATGGCAAAAGGTGGTGGATTGTGGGATCAAAAGTGGTGTGAATCCAAACCACCTTTGATGGCCCCGCAATCACGTGATTATATAGAATCAAATCTAAGAGCAACGCATTACATCCCCCTAGGCGTTAATCCTCATCCCGATTCCGATAAGAGATCAGTTAATGAAAAAGGAGTGGTGGCTAAAACCTTGAATCACTCCATAAATAGAAGGCGTGTAGGATCTGGCCGTGGAGAAAAAACTGTCAGCCCGAGGTACCACGATGGACGATTTTTCCTACAGGCCCATACTAAGTTGAGATTGCATCTGACAGGAGGATACATGCAAAATATGACAGAAGCAGGCACAGATGAAAGGCTTTGAATGAAATGGCTAGATCAAACTCCTCCTATTTGTGGATTGAGCTGAGTATAAATCGATCAGTTCAATATTTTGTGATGGTCATCAACTGGTTGAGAAGAGCTCCCTATTTTGTAATATTTTGATGCCAAAACTATTCTCTAGTTATGTATCAAATTTGAGATTTCCGCATTAATAGAAATCAACTTCTTTCATCTATTTGTTTAAACTATGATGAAACACTTGGGCATGGACGATCCAGTCGAGGGTTGTGGTTCTATTGTAATGTAGGTTTGATTACAGTAGTGTTTTGACCAGTTTTAGTCAGCTTGCTTGTTACCTTATTTCCCCTTATGTTGAAAGGCTCGGGCATGGAGGATCTAGTCGAGTTGTTATAGTTGCATGATAATGTAGGTTTGATTATTATGATGTTGTGACATATTTCAGTGTCTGAAACTTGAGTTCAAGAGTGCTCTTGAGCGTGAGTTTTTCTTCACCAAGTTTCTTGAAAGATAGATGCCCATAGTAGTCTTTCTCACCTCTCTCACTAATTCTTCCTTTTTCTCATACTTAAACTCAAATCATTGACTGAAGTCAATGAGGAACTCACTTACATGTGCATTTATTTTCCATTTTTTGTGTTAAAATCATTCTTATACTGAGTTTTGTGCATTTGACCTCCACTCATAAAACCAAAATCCACCAAAAATTATGATGGGTGTTGGGCTTATCCTCTTGCAATCTGAGGGTGACTCTCAGTGATAACACAAAATGTATCATAGACCACGTACCACCCGCATTTGTTCTAGTCATACCCTTTATCGTAGCTACATTAACCCATCGGAACGTTTCGTCAAGCCATAAAAGCGTGATTTGTGTAGATTCCATCGATATCCCCATCAAGATTCTCAAACATTAGAACGATAATACCCTCAGATCCACCACACCCCTATCAGTCTATTCATTAATTCCAAGATACCCTTAGGGATTTTACCTCGTTATCAGTCCCATCGAACACCGGAGCATGAGAGTACATTGTTGGCCTAATGATAAGTTTCTTTATGACTAATTACAGAGCTCTCCATATATCATGTTTATAATATCTCATGAACCCACAGACGATACTTACTTTTTATCTCAGATATATTTGCGCTTGCGTTATCTGCACCCTAGCCTCATCCATGAAATAATTCACTCCCCAGTCACGACCATGACCCCCACTCAGATAGTCTAGTTTTCCAACGATCCAGAACCACCATGCCAAGAATAGTAGGTGGTCAAATTTTGACTCTGAAAGAATCAATTCTAGACGAGCCGTGTGATCCCTGGGTCGAGGTCATGGGAGATGTCAAGGGAAATTCTAAGCAAGTAGAACTCCTTGACCTCGAATTGACGGACCAAGTATGGTTTCCTTAGATGAATATCAGTGTGTTCTGGGAATTGACTTCATATGCAATGGGGGGCATGTATTTTTTCCCAAAGTCAGACTTCATCAACCTGTTTAATTCCACCATTATGCACCTCAGGGATCTACCAGTCTTTAGAACCATTGGTGAGGTTGCGTGGTGCACCAATTTTCTGATCATTCGGGTGCACAATAGGAGCTTATGGCTCGATAAAAGATATCCAATTCATGCAGAGGACATCAAGTAGCTCACTGTATTTTCCCTTGAGGGTGAGGATGTATCTAAAGGATTCTAAGGACCAAGTAAGCATGGGAAAAAGAAGGGAAAATTCAGCATGTATGAGAAATTCCATACCCAGAGAGATAGACGTACAACCAAAATTGAGCCAATTCTACCAAAGATGGTCCATACAGCATGTTACGTGATCGCTAGTAAGATAATGCACTCATAGTATAAGGGAGAATGCACTTTGGATTCACTCTTTGTAGCGTAATTTTGTGCAAATGAAGTAGTGTTTAATTTGTGTAGCTACTTGTTAGAGGAGATCCTCATTGCTTACGAGGAAGCTCAAGAGAAAGGAGGAACCTTCACCTATGGCTACTTGCTCATTGCATTTACAATGTGGAAATGGTGGTCACCTACAAGGAGACAGTTGGCACCTACAGATAAGGGGTGCCTAGGAAAAATGTTCTAACCTTGGAATTCAAGGTCAGACTCAGAGAACATGGAGTTCAACAACGCAACATTCCTGAAGTGGTACAACTAGCCCATAGATGCAACTCAGTGGTTGCACATACCACAAGAGTTTTTAAATTTGAACACAAGGAACAAAGAATTTGTGTTAAATCGCCACTACACTTTTATCTAGCCGATGCATGGGAAGCCTGAGGACTTCCACACGAGGCCGCTACCCTTGTTTCCTGATGAACAAGCCTTTGAAAAAGAAGTCATGTCATGGAACGGTGTTAATCACAACCCTCTCAAGTCAAGTATGCACTACATCTTACCACTAGATATTTTGAAGAAAAAGGGGTAGGAAGAAGGAGCAGGGTCAAGTTCTGACCCATCAAAAAAGAAGCAGAAGGTTCAAATGCCAATGGACTCATAAGAAGAAGAAGATGAGCAACCCCTGGAGCAGAAGAAGAGGACATTTCCAGTGTTTCTATAGCTCCCAAAACATGATGTGTTATCAGGTAAGGATGTCAATGATATCCTCGTTGTTTCATTTATAGAAGATGTCTCAATAAAGAAAACTCAAACAAGTTTTCCCCCCATAAAATTTATAAATCCACAGTCGATATGCATGGATCTACCTTGCACCAGGGCCACCACTCGTTCTACCCATACTATGATTAACACCACAAATGACCCTGATCCAGACACCACTACAAACGTGACCCTCATTACTGAGCAAGCCCCTTCACCACCACAAAACACCACAATTCCCTCCCAACCCACTTCACTCGAACCAATGCAATTAGATATCCCTAAACCATCTAAGAATGTGGAAGAACCACCTACCTTGATTACTGCATCCTTGAGCCAACCGGTTTCTCCGAGTGTACCCATTCTAGTCACTCTTCCTTTGACATAAATTCCACAACCAAAAATCCCACTACTTACTCCAATACCACAAGTTCTAGTCACTCAGATTCCTCTATCAACAGTCAGTGTTGAGATTCCAATTATCAGAAGCGAGACTCTGAAATTTTTTCTACCTACAGAGACAGGAACACATCTGGTTCAAATAGAACCACAAACTTCATCAAGACAAATAACAACATCACTTAAAGTACAGATGGAACCAGTACTCCATAATCTACAATAGTGTGTAGAGATACTACAACTTTTCTTGGCAAAGACATAGGTTCTCCCTCTACTTCCAACAACTATGAAGACCAGACTTGCACATCAATTGAAAGGTCCATATCTAGGAGAAGAAGAAGTGGAGACACCCTCATAACACTCCATGTCTAGCAGATTGCCACTTCAAGCTAGACTACCCTTGTATGCCACTCTTACATCTGGCAAGTTCACTCATTTTCCAACGTCGCAACTAGTAGGCCTCATCAGAGACTCTATAGAACAGTTAGAGCATAGGATCCAGTAGGAAGAAATGGAAGCATAGGATCCAGTAGGAAGAAATAGGATCCCTAGAACTGGTACCTGAATTGGGCCCTTCGTTTGAAGGAACTAGAAAAGAAATATTCCAACTTGGAAGTGGAAGCGACCTGGAAGCAGAAGGCAAGGAAAAACAACAAGACAACCTAGAGACCATGGAAGAGCTAAAGACTTGAATTAGGGAAAGTAAAGGATTGTGGTTATATCCTGTTGGGCCATTCATTTTGATAAATAAAAGTTTTGTAAGATATTTCAGAATTTCATTTTTATAAACAAAATTTTCTCAATCCATTTTGGAATCACATGGCCTACCAAATGAAGGAACAGAATGCAAAGAAAAGGGAATGCCCAACAAGAAACAATTAAAACAGAAAATAGTTGGAGGGATAACGCAACACCAGTTTTGGGAGAAAGAGGTTGCAACTCAATCAAGAATAAGAGAGAACTCTCAGGTTCTCAACCAGCAAGATTGGATCATATTATACATATATGGGATCAGCATGATTGAAAAGGGTTGTTAGGGTTTGCTAGAGTTGCTAGAGTTTTTGGAGTCATTATTTCTATTGTTACTGTTGTTATTAGCTAACTCCTGAGATCTGAGTTAGAAATAAGATTGATAATGTAATAGAGTCATGTAGTACAGTAATGTTGGAAAGAGCAAGGGACTAAGATAAACTTGTCTCATAGTAGTACATAATCATTTTCTATTATCTTTGGCATGACCAATTGTATCTGTAACTCAAGTTGATCTTGTATTTTTAGAATAAAACATGTTATATGATAATACAGTGGGAGAACCAAATTTTCTTGAAAATATCTTGTATACTTATTGTTCTGAATCTATTTAATGGTATTCTATGTTATCTTTTATTTCTGATATGCTTAAATGGTTATAGCTTACATGTGAATATCATCACAACTTTTTTTCCCATTCTCAATCAAGAAATTTTCAAGACTACAACAGTTTAAGCTATCTTGTGCAGGTAATATATGAATCTTGATGTTTCATAGATCTATCTGAGTATTCTCCTTATCCTTCCCCATCCTATTTGTCTCGGTTGTGCTTTATTTGAGACTTCTTTCCTCCGAGGAAGATGAAAATTCCAACGCACTAGACTACATTGGTACCTTTTGTTGGTAACTTGAGAAAGACCTTGGTCTAATCAATTTTGTGCCAACACATCTTCCTCATAACCTTATACTTTGACTTCAAATGGGAGTATCTATAGCCATGTTGTTCCTATTCAATCTACTACAAATCCGGCAAAGGCCATTAAGAAATATGGCTTATTTCAATTTGAGGAAGATGCTACTACTACTCCATGGCATGTTTCTTCTCCCTTGAATCTTGTGCCCTCATCCAATCCCTTGTGAAAGTTCAAATATCATTTTCCTAAATTTTCGGGAAACAACACTATTTCCACAGAAGATAATTTGATTTCTTTTTCAAATTCTTATCATAACATTGGTGTGAATGACAACGATACCTATATGCGTTTATTTTTTAATTATCTAGAAGGAAAAGTTGTGGTTGAATTCTTTGATTTGCCTGCAAAAATATTCTCCAAATAGGAGGATTTGGTCTATTGGTTCAAGTCCACTTTTGGACAACCCAAGAGTCCACCCAATTGGTTAAAGGAGTAAAATATTATTACATATATAAAAGGTGAAACCATTAAGGATTTCAATCTTCACTTCACCAAGTTATATAATGAAATCCTTGAATTTATCAAACCTAAAAATCAATCCACATTCATGCATTATTACAATGCTTTACCCTCTTCCTATCATCATATATTGGAAGATAAAGCCATAGATAATATCGAATTCGTCCTTCAAATTTGTTTGGAGTACGAAGAGCATCTAGAACGAACTGGTCTTCCTAAGGAGGACTATGCCAAGAAAACTGATATGTCTACCATTTTGTAGCTTATGTAAGACATTAATAATCACATGATATCTTTTGAAAGGAAGGTAGTTATTTCTACTTCCACCATCGAGGCTTCTGCCCAGGATGCTACTAAAAATTTTGTGAGCAATAATTTTCAACCAAATTCCATATTTCCCAGAGCATGGTGTAACTTTTGCGAAGAACATCATGAATAAAGCACTTGTGAAATCAAGAAAAATGCGAGGGATCGAATATTTGGAAAGAGACCAGATACTACCATTGTTGTTTTAGATTGGGCCCCACAAGATGATGTTATGGTAGTTAATACCAAAAATAATTTATATGCTAATAAGGTCAAATTTGATTCTTCTAAGATTACTTTTTCCCTTAGAAAATCCACTCAAAATATTGGCTCAAAAGATTCCCACCTTTCTACCGATCCTCAAGTCACCACTCCTTCTTCAAAATATAACATTTTAAGTCAATTGGCTAACATAAAACTTGATGCTACTCTTTTGAATATGGTAATTGTACCAAAAAAACAGCAACATCTTAGAGATTTCATGGAAGGTAAAACTTCCAACATAGCCAACCTGACGGAAGATTACAATGAAGGGGAGTCTCATGTAAATAGGATAGGTGTAAATAAATTTAGGAGATCTGTAAATTACCTCTATTTCTATATTTCTGTAAATATTTTATACATAATAGTGTTATAGAAATATTTGCCTCACTCCATGCAATATTGCACAGAGGGCCTTTTTCCATTTCCCTATGCATACTTGAAGTCCCCTTTTTGCAAATACCAGAGCTAAAGAAAATAATTTTCCACATATATGTGCCCTGCCTACTATACAACATGCATATACATAGTTTGCACCACTACAACCCGTGTACATAGGGAAATGTGCCCAAAATTGAAAAATGGTGTCGGGTTTCCATGTCACATCATGAGATCAATGATCCTTTTCCTTCCATATTCTAGAAACATTCTGAATCGGCCCTTTAGTTCCACTTGAAGGCTATAAATGGGCTAAATCCAAGCTATGGAAAGGAGGAGAAAGAATTCAACTTTGAGAGCAAAGTTACTCGGGAGAAAACATTCACTTCACATTGAGTCTGCATCCCTTTGTCCTTTAAGTCTCAACACATTTTTCATCCCCAAAGCTCTTCCCTTATTGATTGAGAACTTCATTGTCTCTCTTATATGATATTGCCTTTGGTGGAGGATTGAAGTGGTGGAGACCCAGCCGGAAGGAAATTATTTTCTCGGTTCTGAACCGTGTTGACACAGAAGTTTGTAACTCATTCACTTCTACTGATTATATATTAATAGAAATACTTTATTCTCGTCCAATTAATATCTCACAAATATTTGAATTATTATTCCATGGGAATATTTGTTATGAATGTTGATGGATTATGCTATATAATGTTCTAACATTATATATTCTCACCATATTCTTACGTTTCTTGGTTGTTGAGGACTAGTTGCAAGTATATTGCTTTGGGTCAAGTGCTCAATGGTGGACTTCATCGAACGTCTGGATGTGGTAGGCCTCCTATATTGTCTTGTTAGCATATATTTTTATATAGCATACTTGATATTAGAGTTGATTTCTGCAGTCAGTTCTGTCTGTTACACATTATTTTGGTCACCCCAGTGATCCATTGACAACATGTGTTCATGTTCCCAAAAAGAGTCTTTCTCCATGAGGAAAGTGGTTGGCTTTCTCTTTTCAAAAAGCATATGAAAGAAGGTCGTCGCAGGCTGCACTATGCATAGGGTGTGACGATGCCTGATTTTCACCCCCTGCTCTAAAGTTGGGTTGCGACGTCTCCGTAGGCTGCATTATACCTAAGGTGCGACAATGCCAAAAGACTAAGAAAAGGTCAAGTTTCACAAATGTTCTAGAAGGGGATCTTATAGAAGATGAGGTGGCCTCCGAACGGTTTGGATATTACTCGCTTCTCTAATTTGGTGGGATCATCCTAATCTCCTCACTCATCTCTCTTTGACACTATATAAAGAGGGATCTCTCATGGAAAAGACTAAGGTTGAATAAGATAAGAATTGGATGGAGAATTATACTTTAGATCATGCTTGAGAGCCTCATTTATGTTCATCAAGTCATTGTGGATCTTCTTCATTCAAGGTTAGAGAAAGTGTGTGTTGGAGAAAAGGTCCATCGAAAGGGGACCTTGCGACATCAAGGCTTTGGTTGTAATCTCCACTTTCATTTTAATATGATACAACAATATATTTCTTTCCCATAAAACTAGTCTTGTTCTATTGTATGATTCATTGATGACATACATAAGTTCTGGTTGAGTATCTTATATTGCTTTCACTTTGGTTGGCTTGTGTTCCCTTGCAGATTCAATATCACAGGAGCACCAGAGTGAAGCTAGGATGGAAATGGAAAGAGGAACTGAAATTAAAACGATATGTTTTCCATCTCTTGCTAACTAGTAAACTCAATACTTAGAGCTTAGGGAAAGTCCTATATTCTTTTCAGTTTTGTTCTAGATCCAGGTGGATTTAGGGAGATTTGTTTATGTCCGCATTTACCAATTAATCCTATAAAAACATTGGCAACCATACTGGGGATACGAATTCCTTTTGATTTTTTTATTTTGATTTTCTTTTATCCTTCCTTCTTCTGATTAAATTCATTCTCTGAGTTTGTGGGTGATCCATCTGGACTCTCTGGGTCTGAAATTTCAATTAGATTTTTTGTCTTTCTTCCATTTTTTCCTCATTTATAGAGATTGTTGTAGTGTACCACATTGGCAGCATGCGAAGACCCTTAGACGTCGCACCCTTCTTGTGTAATCCAGTGCGTTGACATCGCATTATGTCCTATTTGTAGCCTGCGACGACCTTAGCTCGTCGCACTTTGTCCTACAACTAGGCTGCAACGATTCTTGTAGGATTTGTTGGAGTGGGTCAATTTGTATTTTTTCACCTAGATTTTCCTTAGTTGCCTAGGGTAGACTTATGATGCCAATGTTTTATTGATTCATGAGTTTAAATCTTGCCTTTGATTGGTTTTCAGGGATTGAAAGTCTTTCTTTGTAATTTTTCAATTTTTTGTTTTTCATCTTTGTCACAAGGATATAATCTCTGGATCTTTGATCTGAGTGCTTGTTTGACAAAGGGTCTTTGATTCGTTTGAGTTTTTGTATTGATTTTACTTTCCATATTGAATGTTGATTGAGAAACAATTTTGTTTACATTTGATAAAAGGCTCTCTTTTCTTTTTCATTTTCTGTCTACATTACAAGTTTGATTTGGGAATTTTGTTGAGAATGTCTTTATTTTCTTGGATTACGTTTTCCTTTCATTGTTGCATCCCTGATTTGATTTAGGAAAGGAAGAACTGAATTCATTTATTATTTTTAAGTAATCCTTCATAAGAAAATTTTCACACTCTGAATATTGGTCAAAAGAGAAGAACTGGAAAATTTTGTAGTTTATGGTTATTTGGAATTGTGTTCATTCGAAATTAAGAAATTGTAATTCGTAGCTTTTTGTACTTCAAGAGAAATACCTTCTCCCTACTTTAATTAGAGTTCATTGAATTGAAATATTGCATATTCATCTCTTTTTGCACTTTATTGGGTGAAGGTCACAACATCACCAGTGTCATTTTCATCTCCCTTTTTGAGTAAACAACAACCATTAAAATACGGCGTAACTTTAAAATTTATTAGCAAATTTTGTTTTCTAGGAATTCTTTCCACCAAAATTAGCTAGGATAGTGCTTTGGAATAGGTTGTAAGGCACACTCTCCAAAGCATGAAAACACACAATAGTGTCTTGTGATAGGGAGAGTCAAATCCAATTTCTACATTTTGTCCTGGAAATCCCTTCTA
The DNA here is from genome assembly GCA_009831015.1 of Picea engelmannii. Taxonomy (NCBI): domain Eukaryota; kingdom Viridiplantae; phylum Streptophyta; class Pinopsida; order Pinales; family Pinaceae; genus Picea; species Picea engelmannii. Next base: position 553,317 of record ML786633.1, read on the forward strand.
ACACAAGGGTCAATCATGAGGTCACATTAGGACTGACAGAGTTACTCACCCTGATTTGTTGGTCTTAGTTTAGAGATTGCGCATATTATTGGGGGTCACTTGAAGGTATACCCATGATTATGTGTGGGAGCCTTTTGAGTTGATTTTGGGCTAGACACCCTACCTTTGTGCGTGGATCGGACTGTCGAATGTTTCCCCGGGCATCATTGTTTTAGTTGGTAACCTTAGTAGCCTATATCTTTAGGGTCTTTACAAGAGGTGACTATGGAGGGGCAAGTCTTCATAGTACCTGGAATCGATGTTGGCCAAACTCACTCAGGCTCCTTGGAGGGTATACCCACGATTATGTGTGGGAGCTTGCACAAGGGTGTAAGTCCATTAATAAGGTCACCAACGTAACTTTTCCACCCACTTTATCCTAGCTCCTTCTTGTCTTGATTTCGTGAAGTTGGATTTCATCACCAACTAGTGACTTCGAAATAAGAAGGTTTGTTTGCTTGGTTTGATTTCTAGATTCTATTAGTGAGTGTTGCTTGTTTCTATGGTTGATGTAATAAACATCATTTAATTTAAACTACCATATAATTAAAACAGAACAGTAAATTTTAAATTTACTCAAATTTCCCTTAATCTAGCACAATCAATCCAATATTTCAATAAATAAAATTTACTAACCATTTACATACCTCACTCTGATGTTATCCTCCGCTTGAACCTCACGCTGCTCCTTAGGACACCCCAAAACCAGCCACCCTGCCGACTAGTACGCCTAGCCCTAGGACACCAATGGATGTCCTAGCCCTCCGAGCCCAAAACCTCTTCAGCCCCGGTGCACTGTAAATCCCACTGTAAACTAACTCTCCCAATACTCCTAGCTCCCTCTCCCGTCGAATGCATGAATGAATATCCTCCTTCTCCACCTCCCTTATTTCTCCTTCACCGCCCTTCCCTTTACTCCCCCCACCAACTACCTTATCCCTTTATTAATGTCTTATTATTTCACTTATTACTTATTAATTGTCTTATCCTTTCACTTATTACTTATTAATTGTCTTATCCTTTATGTAAATGTTCCCCTTTTACGTATTGGTTACATTATCCCCCTATGGGATACGTAACCCTATTAACATTATATTTTATTTCCCCCCCTTTGTTTAACACTTAATTAATTACTAAACAAATTAATAATTAACCATTAATTAAAGAGTTAATCATACTTAAACTAACCATAGTCAAAGTTAATTAATTAATAACAGATAATTAATTAAGGTTATATAATAATTAATTATAATTTAGCTAATTTTTAGGATTATTTATGAAATTATTCATA